>WURS02050380.1:0-10980 GCA_011762765.2 Rhinocypha anisoptera | reverse complement strand
CATGGCTCGTTTTCCACGATGCAGTTTCTTAAAAACCTCCTCATTCTTTCGCCACTCTCTCACACTAGCTTCATTTATATTGAATTTTCTCCCTGCTGCACGATTTCCATTAACTTTTGCAAACTGAATAACTTCCAGCTTAAATTGAGCCGTGTACGATTTGCATGGTTTTGCTTTTCTTTCTTCCATGGCCTTATAATAATAAGTATAATTAGGTACTATTGAAATACCTTCGATACCACTTTCAAAATTGTTTATTTCCTAGTTCATTTGCCCATAGAAAGGTAGTTATAATGATTTCACTGCGGCTTAAACAGCAACATAACGATCTTTAAAGCGCTTTATGAAAAATAGTACAAATATGAAATGCACGTTATCAATACATATATCAGAGAGAAGAAATTTTTGAAATGCGTGTTATCTATACATTTCTCACAATGAAGAGATTTTTAAAATGTGTGTTATCTAGTAGATGCGTGTTACTTACCAGAAAATACGGTACTTTCTTTTTATGTTGAATTTCTGTCTCTTGAGCAAGTATCCTGCAAAGTAAACCATTGAACATTCGTTCAATGCTATGGTTTCTTTGTACATCCTATTCAAATCTAATATATCTTCCAACCTGATAAATCTGATGCATGTCGCATGTGCAAAATTCTTCTACAGTTGGAGTCCTATTGTAGCCTCCCCCTTGTCTTATAATAGAGAAGAAATTTTCTAGACAATTCTGGTTTGAGTAAGCAGTGAAAATGTTTGGATCACCCATTCATTCAGTAACCCTAATTTCAAAATGCCTAGTTTTAGGCTTGATTTGGTGGAATCGAGCATATTAATGACAAGGAGATAGCAATTTTCACTGTTAAAAATATATTTTATATTGGCCGGTTTCGATGTCACTGCATCATCAGGAGCTGATGAGGTGACTTCGAAACCAGTCAAAATAAAGTTATTTTTAACAGTGGAAAATTTCCATTTCCTTGTCATTAACCCTATAACTCATACTTATGAGGGTGAGTCGGATAAAAAATATAAATATTTAAAAAATCTTATTTATTATGCACAATGTTATTCTGTCTACAGTGTCTCCCTTCCTTTTCATCCCCTTTGTTGTCTCACTCCCAAATCTCAAAAACCTCTAACCATTGCTTATTTTTCTTCCTTTCATGACCATGTAAAACTTTGCTCCACATGCGAGTTTTTGCTTACCTTTTCTTTATTCAAGGCTAACATCATCAATTCCATTTATTTATGGTTGCTTCCTTTGACAGTGGAATTCTTCTTTTGATGTATTACAGCCATATTTATTTTCCACTAAAATTCTCTCTAAATTAATTTGTATGCTCAATACTTTAAATGCAGCTTTACATCTTTTTTAACTTGTCTTCTGACATCAGTACTTAGTTTGGTCTTACTAACTTTTGAAAACCTTGTTTTCTTATAATTTCCCTTCATCTCATAGTTGTCACTTCTTCTGTAATGTGCCAAGCAAATTTATATGCCCATTGGGATAGCAGAGAGTTTAGTGATGGGCTTACTGAAGAGGAAATCTGGTTTCAAGTCTACGTGATGCCTCATGCTGGTTTTAGTAAGATTAATATTGGCTGATATCTCTATGACCAATCAGCTTACCAGAATCTTGGGAAGCTCTATTTCTCATACATACTGTAATTGTTGTCCTTACTCAGAGACCTAAATTTCCCAGTTCTCAAGGTTAAGTATGGAGTAAACCTTACTATCACATATTAAACTCCATCAGGTTGATTATAGTGGTGGTGGCAGATAAAAATTGAAATTATTTATTTTATTCACAATAATGACATTCTAGAATATTTTTATGTGCATTTAGTTTTTCTTTGTTAATAAGTTAGTTTAACTCCTTTTCATTATTTAATTTCAATCTCTTTCTATTGCTGTATCTGGAAGATGAATGTCAGTTTTTTTGAGCAAAGTTTATAAAAGCAAATATGGTTAAGGTACTCTAGCAAAAGAAAGGAAGTTAAAGCAGTTGGGAAAACTTGCTTAGAAAGAAGAAAGGCCTATCATCCTGAAAAATAAACCCTGAAGTCAATCGATTCCGGCCCAAATTTGTGAAACCACATTATGATTGTAGGTAAGGCCTTGCTTCTCAGGGCTATCATTGTGGCATAATGGCAGTTATTTTCTCAGTTGATTCAGATGGTTACTTCATGATTGTCCCTTAATCTCCAGAGTATCACTAAAGATTTTCCTAAGGTGTAAGAGTCGTTAAAATAATGAAGATATTGAATTGTGCGTCTTCATATTCTTTGTAATTGTGTACTACAAATGATTTTAATTGAAAAATGGGAAAAGTAGTAATAATCTTTATGGTAGGAAGTTCATACAATGTATCCATGCTTGTGAAGCACTTACTTTTCTGGGCTTTCTGTTTTCATCCAGTCATCAAACATGACTTTATCTTCCCTGTTATACAAAAAATAACTTGATTAATTCAAGTCTTATTGTAAACTACACATGTCAGAAGTACACTTTGTTATAAGAATGTCTACAGCTTTTAAAATTTGAACCCTGATTCCGTCTTGTATTAACATACAAGACAGAGTCAGGGTACATACAACTTGTAAGTTAGAGTGAAGTGCATCATTCTTTTTTTTAACTCATGATGTTTTCTTTTTCAGTGTGGGGACAGTGCTCCCATTGCTTCCACATTCATTGTATAATGAAATGGCTGAATTCCACAAATGCCAACAATCAATGTCCAATGTGTCGTCAAGAATGGAAATTTAAGGAATAGATAAAATTTTTGTTCACCAACGCACAGGGGTAAGGCCTTTTAAATGTTTTAGGCATTAAGTTTGGGAATTATCACAAATATTCTGAATTGAAATATATTTTCTTGAAAGTTGACTTGTTTGATTCATTTTTTTCACTAAACTCAAAAATTAAACCATAATAGGCTGCTAGCAAATAGATTCAAAAATATTTAAGGTACTGCAAATTGTTAATAAGTGTTGTGATTTCATGGTTCTTCACAAACAAAGTACATATATATTAAAAGGAGGCATAAGATATCATGTTTTCAATTGAATAATTCCAGCATGTACTTATGAATTGTTTGAGAATCGAATATAATTCTTCAAATATACCAATTAGAGTTGGGTATATTGCATTACTTTTTATTGGATGAAAAATACCAGGTAAATGTCAGTAGAATCACATATTAAAGATGATTTCCATTATGAATGTATACCTAGCTCAGTAAGTCATAAATATGTAACTGTAATTCTAAATGCCAAATGGGTCACAATGATGCATATAATACCCCCTTTACTCGTGTGACCATTTTTTCATATTTCATTCCCTTGAATAAGAAATTGCATTTTCTATTGTGCTATATTTTCTAATCAAAAAAGTAGAAACATACCAAAAAGATTTGTAATTATATCAACATTTTTAGTTACTTTATAGGTGTCCATTTAACTTAATTTTTTAACATAATTTTCTACCTTTATTGTCATTTAAATATGTTTGCATCTTGATTTATATTCAAATGAGATAATGATATTACTTTTTAGTATTATGAAATATCGCTGCACATTTAATGCCACTGGTGATATTTTATCTTTTAAATTGGTAGAAAAAATTGTTTTTTATTTAATAAGATTGGGTTATGGAGAGCTTTTTATGTATAACACAGAATTACAAATTAAATGCATAAACCTGGTTAGGTTCGATTGAAATGGATATGTTTTAAGACATGAAGTTTTCAAATATTATCAACAATAAAGATATATACCATTAATTTTGATGCAACTAAGCCAAGAAAGTGTAGACGTAAAATTAGATGCCATCATTTGAAATCATTGAAATATAAATTTTTGAACTATGTACTACATCAAAGGCAGTTAGTACCATACAATTCTAATACTTTAATTTTCCTCTCATGCTTAATCCTTTACAGTACATAATTCTTTTTGATCTCATTAATAAATTTGTTTCGATATATATGTTAAAAGAATTATTGATGCTGAAATCAGAAAATATGCTAGATATACTCAAAAGAAATGCACTTCAACAGATATTCAGCCCCATGAAAGAGAATGGACACTGGAGATGAATATATAATAATGAGCTGTATTGATTATTCAGTGAAATAATTCCTCGGGGGGAAAATGGGAGGAAAGAGACCAGTGGTGAAGATGGGTACAAGGTGGAAATTGATGCAAGGGGTATCCAAGGAACCAGGAAGGAGGAAATCAGGAACCAATGGAAGTAGTATGATTAAAAACCGAAGCTTTGACTTAGTGGAAGGATGTCATAATAACTGTCATAAATGTGACTTCCACGTTTTTATTGAGCGATGCAACCAGTTTTGGTTATTAAACCATCATCAGATACATTGTCAGAGTTTTAGCTTTTTGGTCAGTAGTTTATAAAGTGGTGGGAGGGGAGGGGGGTTAAAGGGGAGGGTAGAAGTTCGGTGGGGGTGTATTCCTCATCTTTAGATGATACGTCACATTATGGTAGATGAGGGAGGGGGAGCAGGGTGTGCGAAGTGGTAGGGTGATGAGCAGCAGTAAGGGGGATGGGTTAAGGAAAGTGATATCATTGAGGAAGAGGTCTGAATGTTTATGAAGGCCAATTGTTCGTATTTCGCAGGTGTCCATCTTCCATCCTTTTTGACCATATTGGAGGATTTCCGGTATGAAGTCACTCTGGTGGTCCATTCCCAGTAGATGTAGAGCAAAAATTGATGAGGTATCCTTGTTTTTCCAACATGTTTTATGTTCTTTAGCCTTTGCATTAAAATTTCACCCCTTTTGTCCAATGTAGAAACATTTACAATCTTGACATTGACATTTTATTATAACCCCCGATTTCGTACCAGGTATATACACGTCTTTGGAATTACCCATATGAGGTTATTGTTCACATTAAAATTATGTTGAACTTATTATTGGGAATACAATTTGAAACAGAATATGTTAACGGACCAATGAAGGGAATTTTGAACCAATTATTCTTCTATTTTAGAATGGGTGACAAGGAACTCAGATGCAAGTATGCTGACCGATTTTGTTGTTTATTAAGGATCTTGGTTATCAAAGACTATTTATATCCTTTGTTGTCAGCAATTTGTTTGATGATGGTTGGTGAAAATTTGATTCAGATAGCGAAATGTTTATGAGTCAATTTATTAGTGCATGAAATGAGACATGGGAAATGGGAATGGGGTTGCCATGAATCATTTAGTATGACCGGATCCGGATCCGTATGAGTGGGTTCCCTCTAGATGTAAAACTAATGTTTATTGTCACGAATAATTGTTAAGTCTAAAAAGTTTAAAATTGATTCCCCGATTTCTGCTATCATTTTTACTTTTTGGTGGCATCTGTTTAAGGGGGTTAAAAAACTGTTTAATTGTCAATCGCTGAAATATAAGTAAATTATCTATTTTTCTGCACTTTGCCAGTATGAACTCAAGTATTCAATTGTTGACTCGGTGTGTCAGTCCGCAAGCTGCTAACCTCACCACTATTTTCCTCATGTTGCCCAGGAGTACCGATGATTTTATACAATATTTTTAGCAATAACAACCAATTTTTACTTTTAAATATGCATTTTAAAAATATAAGTACTTGATTATTGAAATATGTGAAAATCATTTCTTAATTGTTATGAACGATGAAGCTGTTATTGGAAATGAAAAATTGATGATTCGAATCCTATTGGTTATAGGACATTCTTCAACTTTTAAAAATCTTTGTATTGAATCCATTATATTTCTCAGTTAAAGACTAGTCCAGTAAATAGGGAGCTCTACTGTTCTATTTGTTTATAAAGAAAAAGGTACCCCTTTTTTAAATCAATAAACAAAGGGTTAAATATTAATTTTTTTATTAGGTTCAATTAAAATATTAAAGTATAAGTCTTATATAAGAGAATACAACTTTAAAAGAGTTAGAATATTCACACAAAAAATGTTAGACCAATAAACATTGAGGACTTTGGGAAAAACAAATTCAAGTGTCTCAGCAAGAAATTAATTGATACAGTCTTACAAATATGCATTTGATTTGGAATTAAAAATGTTTCTTTTAAAGTAATAATAATATAAAATTTTTTGTGCTATAATTATTAAAATAGCAAAAAACAGCCATTTCCGATTGTTTTTCAGCATTTGTTAATGCACACTTTCTTGATGTTTAAAAGTACGTATATAGAGATGTTCAATTTATCACTGCCTCTCATTCAGTTGCAAATTAAAGTCCTGAATTTCACCCATTGACTAAGTGACAACCCATTGATCCAGTCTTACAATTAATTGTGAAAATATTTATAGCTGAATAAGGGATATAAGAATATCTATAAATTAAAGTAAAAAATGTTCCTTTATGAAGTAATTGATGTTATTTACTGAGTCTGCTTTAATTGTCATTTATTGATAGATAATATTGAAGTTTATTGTGATCTCCAAAATGAATGCAATCAGAAATTTACATTCAAGAATATTTAGTTCACATTTCAGGCCAATGAATCCTTAATCTTAGTCATTAGTCTTAATCATGATTCACTTACGAGTATTGAAATTCAGTTTTGCAATAATTTCACATTTTATCTATGAATATTAGGTTATTTTAAAGGCTCAATGTATCTGTTTTGATAGTCGCTGACCGGCTAATCCAAAGGTCACAGGTTCACAACCTGCTCAGTGCATGAATGTATTTTTTCTAATACTAATTTTCCTGAATGGTTGCCATTAGCAAGTGCAGCTGGCTAAAAAAATATGTGCCAAAACCCCTTAACAAAACAACTGCAGAATAATGGAAAAATGCTTAGGAAAAAACATGTTTTGGTGGTGAATTTGTCTTTAAGATTGATTCCAAATGCACTCTGATGTAATAGAAAATACTGAGATCACTCGTAGATAAACCCATTTCACAGGTACCCTTTCAAGGATTATTAAAGAGAAACACCAGATTTGTGCTCATAGAATGGATTACCCAGTACATAACTACCTTCTCCGAATTGTAGTTGAGTGAAATTCTGATTTTTATGTTTGGCGTTAGTTTATCGATAAGAAATAGGATTTTGGTGAACCCATCAAACTGTTTCTCTCTGTTTCATTCTTTGAAACCATATTAAGTATCACAGTGTCTTTGAAGAACAGTATATTTGTTATTTATTACAATAATCTTTCCAATTCCATACAATTATTGTAATTAATTATAATCACCATAAACAACTAAGTACGAGACACACCACCCTGCACCATACTTCTCGTAATTAATGTTTTTGGTATTACATCTTGTAGAGAAAGATTTTTGATTTACTCCATCAAATACTAAACTTTGTCGCATACATTATGTTTATACTAGAAATAGACCTGTTTACTTTTAATCTTTGAAAAATTAATTGAATCCTCGTACTTCTTATTCCAATGAGTGTATTCTATTCTTCCTTCTACCCCTCTACATAAAACTGTACCTTGGAGGATAGTAGTAATCAGAATTGGGATGTACAAAACCCATTAGGGTCTTTAATAACCCATTATATATTGACATTTCCTTTAAACGCTTTCCTTGATAAAATATGCTCTCTTCCCATCACCCACTGTTGTTCCCGATATCTCGTTCTCTGGCTTCCTCTCTGTCCCTAATACTTATTATCTTTCTCCACAGCCACAATCCTCCAAATATGGTCATCCTCTCCCCTTAAAGACAAGGTACCTTAGCCACACAGCAATTGTTTCTTTAATTAAGCTTTGCTGATATTTTCTCTATGTTTAAAACTCGAGACTAATATATTTCTTCCTCATAGTTAATTGCTTCTTTTGCAAACACAATTCCTCTTAATTCATTACTACTACGTTTATACTCTTCTAAAGTGCTACCCGGGTAAATGAAGTGTTCTATCTCTTAATTTATGCCTTCCCAAGGCAGTGGTTGACTGTCATTTTAATTTATGAAGAAACTCATCTTTTGGTGGATAATGGTAGATTTTCAACCCATGCTTCCCTCAGTGATTAGATGATTCATTCACCAAGGCCTTTCTTTCTTAACTTTACTGAATAGTTAAAGACCAATCGCCATTGTAACCTAAATAGCTTCCATCCATCTTTTTCTTCCTCTACCCCCAAACTTACGCATCTCTCTTGGGTAAATCTTAAATAAATCGAGCGTTTCCAGCAGCCCGGCCTCACTCCCCTGCTTCTCTCTTCCTGATTCTATCTATCTATATGCTATCCATATCCAGTGGGACTCATGTTTAGGTTTTGCATCAATCGCTCATCTTTTTCATCCACTTATAGCTTATGCAATACTTCCATAAATTTTCATCATGTTTTTGGACGCTTTATCTGAGATCACTAAACAGCCAATTTGTTGAAGAATCTTTAGTCACTGCACCTGAAAAACGACAACCAGTTTTAAAGAAAAAATATCGTTTTCTAAAAGTACTACCTTTTAAAAATTGAACCCCAAAACTTGAGTTCAGTACCAAGGTTTAAAAAAAAGCATACGAAAGAGTTCATGGACATTCATGGCAACACTGCAGATAGTTGGCTTCCTGCGTTTGGTTGTCACATCCTTAAAGGATTTCTCAGTGATCACTCAATCAGGTTTCTCCTGTGAGTCTCGAATCGTAATGTGTGATTTTCTTCAAGGCACCTTTCTATAGTCTGTTGACCATTCATCGATTTTTTAGATGTTGTTTGGCCTTCATCCAAGTTTTGATCATGTGTCCGAAAGTATTTTGGGTATAAAACAATTGTTCTCACGGCTATTGGAATATTGAGTACGATGGAGCGTTGAAAATATCCAACACGCAGGCAAGAGCCGTTTTTGACTTATATTTTGCTATTTGTGGGGTATATACTTCACGAAAATATCATTGGTTTTGTAATTGCACATTTACTTTTACTAAAAAAATAATGCACGAACCACATAGGCTCGTTTGAATATGAAATACGATGAATTATGGTGCTGTTTGTGAAATTCTCTCACGTTTCCCACGAGGTCACGTAATTTAAGACCGACGTTTCGATGGCAGAGTCGACCATCGAAACGTCGGCCATAAATTACCTGTCCTGGTGGAAAACCCCAGAGAAGTTCAAGCACACGATACGCCGGTAAAGCATCAAATCCTTCTTCGACGGTGCTGATTCTGAATTTTAAAACTATCCTTTTTTGAAAGATAATATAAAAATCAAACGGTCCACTTGGCGATGTTAATGCTTAACGTAGTTTTGTGTCTGACTTATTCTTGGAATTATGAGTATCTGTGTGGACTCTTTTATTAAACTTCCATTGATCCAAGTGTGATTAACTGGAGAAATTAAATATAATTGACTCTTATTTAGTCTTTCTAATTGACATTACTACGATAAGAAAGAGGATAAATATTAACCTTAACCCACATAAGACGCAGAATATTTTACGGATTCTTTCTGCATGTCTTTCATTTACTTATCACATTCTTTGTAGTGAAATGTTCCTTTCTTAATTTCATATATAAATGGTTTAAACTGTACAATCCTAATCTAACTCTACTATATTTGTTGTTAGGAGATGCAGTGAATGTTCTTGTTATTTCGTTTCAGTTATCGTTGGCTTGTGAAAGCTAAGATCCATGTCCAGCTGTTTTGAATAGCAATGCACTGATGCATATTTTCTGCTCTGATTAACTTAATGAATGATGAATCACTGAAAATTGACAGAAAAACGCTCTTTTGTTTAATATTTTTCATCGAATTTACGCACTAAATACACTAATGGATGGCTTAAAAGACTTATGTATACGTTCTTTTCTTCCCCCCAAGTAACAGAGGTCTTCCCACCTCCACTTAATCCAGATTTCATTATTCGACAATGAAGTTATTTTTTAAAAGTACATACAGGTCCTGAATAGACATATAATAACCGAAAATTATTTTCATTGTAAATTTTAGACTTCTAGTGCGACGCTTCTATTTTTAAGCAGCAGGTTTTTTAATTGCTAACTTGGGTATTTGTATTCCCTCCCAATTCTAGAAAGCAGCTTAGTAGCAGTAGATTTCCGGTTTAAGATGTACTATGTAACGAACCACTACCAACAACACAACGCAACTGCCCGAACTGGTATTGGAACACGACTTTTATTCTCCAAGGCTGCCGCTTTACCAACCTATTGTTACAGTCAGGAGTTTCGTCAAATGTATGCATTACTTAAATAATTAAAATGTTTTTCATTCGTGTAGTTTTCCCTAAAAATATAGACTATTTCTACCTATCTTCCTATTTGTTCTAATCCCTGCTCATGAGTCGCATGTTTTATTAATACGATAAGTAAAATTCTTAATTAAACAAAATTTGAAATACATTCCGGCAATGTTCATAAGTAGCTACTTGCACTTGAGAGATTCAACAACTAGAGAATGGAGGACTGATCAAAAAATGAATTCATGAATGGTTGACAAAATTGAGTTGATTCCATGGTCAGTGTACCACTTGATTGTTTTCATCAAGCCTAATACTAGACGGATTCTGAAAGTAATTAAAGACTCGTGATATTTCATAGAAAGTAGATGGTATTCCTCCCAGTAGACCATTTTACTGAAGGATATTCAATCTAGTATAATCGCATGTATTCGTCTAACTTCTGGGTGAAACTTCCTTATTAAAACCGAGAATTATTGTTAAAAACAAAGGGCAAGTGAGCGCAATAAATTATCAGGCGAATATGATTTAGATAGTTGTAATTATATCCAGTCGATTCTGCCTTAAATGATCCGCTGATGAAAGGAAGGAATGCAGTCTCAAAACAGTCAATGCCTTTGGTGGGATACGATTCCTTTCCTGCGCCGTGAATCGGTCGCCCCTAATATAGTTTTGAACCTTACCCCAAGCGCGCCGCACGACGTCCTTCCTCGCCCTCTCCACGTTCTTCCCTGCCCCTCTCTTAATCGCCACTCCCAAAACCACCCCGTCCCTACTTCCTCCCCAGCATTATCAACGTCGCGAA
>WURS02050370.1:0-10981 GCA_011762765.2 Rhinocypha anisoptera | reverse complement strand
GAGAGAGAGGGTGGGAGGGGGGGGGGTGTGGATGGTTGGGTGGTGGGGGGGGTGGGCGCGTGAGTTGCGGGGGCGGGGGGGGCGGCAGGGGTGGGCTTGGGGGGTGAGGAAGATCCATGACCTGGTCACGTGAGAGGGGGTGAATGTCTCCGCGGCCAGAAGAAAACGTCTAGCGGTCAGGCATCTTGGACGGACGACTTGAATCGGAGTCTCCGTTTCTGATTGATTGGCGGTCTTTGTCCCGAGAGGGCCAACCTGGCAACAACGAGGTCACCATTTTGAGAAGAGGCGTGCCAAGGTGATCCTGCTGGTAAAAAAAAAACAAAGTGAGTTTCCCTTCCATTCGGGACCCCCCCCCTCCCCGCCCCCTAAATTTTCTTGCTCAATATTACCTCTTAAGGTAATCTTCGTTCTCCGTCTGTTGCAAAAAGTAGACCAATCATTGCCGTAAAAATGTTTGCTGATACGGTGCGGAATATTTTTATAAACTAAATCCTCTTGTAAAATGTCTACTGGGTAAAGGCGCACTGGTATTAAGTACGTTACCTATTGCAATATTTACAATCATTACTTCGTTACGCCTGAATTTTAGTACATCTTATATATATATATAGTACATATTTGACGTGTTTCATATGTCAACTTTTGTTCAGTTCTTGTAATTCAAATTTTTCCAGAAATACCTGCCATCTCCATATAAAGATTTTCACAACACTTTTCTCCACAACTTTACTCAAGGTTCCTCTCGTCACCCCGTTCCTCTCTACGAAAGCATATTTTGCCAAGGCAATCATCGACCCTGGAGTCATTCCCGATATCCCCTGAGAAGTTACATAAATAAATAAAGTCATCTACCTTTTCTTCCTTTCTCCCGACCAGCCGCATATTAGTCTTCTAAATTACCCTTCCTACTGCTCGAGAATGTCATTACTTTAGTATTTTTACTGTTAAATCTCATCCCATACCTCTCGCATCGGTCATGTAAAAGTAATCAGCAAGGTCTGCAGTCAGTCGACTGAATGTTAGACATGCCCAAATTGAGGGATCCTCATTTGCGTTCACGGCCGGTGACTCCCCCCTCCCCTGCGAGGAAGATAAATGCGAGCGTGCATCGGAGCGTTTGGAAACGGTGTTTCCCTTCGTGATTTTTCTTCTTTAGTGCCCTTTTGTGGAGCCGGAGGAATTAATGCGTCGTTCCACTTCACTTTCCGAGCCCGCGTGTAGTTTCCCGCCTTTCTCCCGTTAAAATGACTCGCCGTGGGCGCATTTTAAAGTCGAATGGGGCGCGTTTGTGGCCGGCAGGGATATGGGAATGGCGAGACGAGGAACGCGTCCCTTATTATTCCCCCACGAATTGTCTCCAGGGTCGCGCAACCGCTGCCTGAATGCACGCACTCACACAAACTGGAACTCGCGCTCATGCCCTCCCAGACACACACACATACACACAATTTCGAGCAGCACCGCATTACGCATTCGGAAGAGCTGGTGCACGAAGCAGCCGAGCGTGACCGGTTTGAGGGGGCAGGGATATGGTGGGAAAAGGGTGGGAGAGATAACCTGCTGGGGTGGATTACCACGTCGCGGGACGACGTGAAAGGTGTTTAGAAATGACAAAAAGGAGAACCCCACGCTCCCTTCTTCCCCACTACCCCCAACATTTCATTCAGCGCCCGCGGAACAAGGGACGGGAGGGAGAGATTTTTCCCGGCGGGGGAATGGCTAGGGCGGCCGTGCACCTGGTTAGGCTGCTCCGGCAGTTGGCGGGAAGGGTGGGAAGGGAGGGAGGATAGTGCGGTGGCGTGGAATGCGATGGGGGGAGGGTGTGGTGGGCGGATAATGGAGATGGGAAGGGACTGGTGCATGGTGCTCTCGGAGAAAGGAGTTGTTTGCTCCATAGGTGGTGCGCGGTGCTGTGCAATTCGCGTGCTTCCCTCAAGGGAAGATGAATCCGCCCTCCTCCCCCTGATAAAAGCATTAAGCTCGCAAAACATCGGTTTTTATCGAACCGAATACCTACCAAGTCGACAGTTCTTCAACTATTAGGTGCACCGAAATAGGTTGTCCTCCACATGATGTACATAAACTCGTTTATGATGTGCATTAAAGTTGTCCTTCATGAACAGGAGAAAACTACCGAGTGCGACCATCGATACGAATGCAACATATCGATCAGCAAAGTATTCGATAGTCGAACTTCAGAACGAATGAGATATTTCGTAATAAAGTAGGGGTATGAGAAGATTCTAGGAACGATAGCGTCGCTGGATAGATGAGAATTATCGAGTCAAGGTCTTATAACACGACGCATGATGTTCCAAATGATGGTTTGCATCGCCCCGCGAATAATCTGGTGAATGGGAGGATCACGAGATGAAATGTAGAACTTCTTTCAATTTTTCCTCGCATTTTCTCGTGATTGATAAGCCCTCATGGGCAATGATCGTTGCGTTACAAATGTGGAGATTTCGATTCAGATGCTGAATAAGATGTGTTCCATTATTTAATGACGCACATTTTCTTAGCATGTTCGCGTAATTCACGGGATCACTCAAGCCTTCATTCATGTGATCATGCACGGTGTAAAACGACCTCGATGGACGTGGAGGAACAGACGTTGACAGTGTCGTTGCAGTCGTAATCTTCGCCAAGTCGCAGGGGGGGAGGCGAAGATATCGCGGCGGAAGAAACCCACTAGGCTCAACACAGCAAATAAAAAGAGAAAAAGAAATACACACTTAAAAGTGTGAATGTAATACGTGATTACCCAAAAGCGTTTTAAAAAAAGTATCTTGGCCACCATCTTCCTAAGACGTTTATCATTATACGGAAGAGCCCGAAAACTTCTCCAGGTAATTCGTTCCAGTATTTTAATGCCTCTATTAAGAAATACTTTTGGTAATTCCACAGAAAGGTTTTGTTTTCAAAACGGCGTATGTTTCCATGTGGCAAGTCATCATAACGTCACCTAATTATGACGTTCAACGTTGGTACCTAGGTATTTTCGAAAATAAAACCTTTCTGTAGAATTGCCAAGGGGTTTCTTCGCACCGACATGCAGAGCAATTTCCACCAAGTTACACCTGAAGAAACAACGAATTTCGATTAAGTATTAAGTGTACTTACTAATATTTTTTATTTCTGATTGTCGACACAGACCCCAGACGCCACTATCAATGGCGATCCGGATTCGAACGACCAATAACGAGGAGTTCGTCCGCAGGAGGTGAATTTCCCTCCGCGGGAGGATGGTGGACAGGAGGGCAGACAGGCGAGTGGATGGATGAGGGGGAGGAGTGGACGAGGGGAAATTTGTGATGGGCCGGGAGGAGGGAGAGGGGGAGCAGGTGGTGAACACTACCTTCCGTCCCACCTCCCCCCCTGAGGTCCTGAAAGGAACGGGTGAATGAGGGTTAATTAATATCGCATGCATCGGGAATAATGTAGCCATCACACTCTCTCTCCCTCCACCCCCCCACCCTGCTTCCCAAAGTCCTCGGCCGTCAATATTTTCGTTGCCCGCGCGTGAGGGCGGATAAAAGGGAGGGGGGGGTGGAGGGGTTACTGTGGGGCCGTGAGGGGGGGGGGGGGGGGAGGGGGTTGGCGGGGGGTCCGCGGAGGAGGGGGGGGGGGAGGGCCTCTTCCGCCACTCTTCGAGGAGACCCATCCTCCGCGCTCAACTGTCAAAGGAGTCTCCCTCTCTCCCTTGCATTCTTCTCAATTACTCCCTTCGAAAAGGATTTTTTTTTTTTTTGAGTGGCGACGAATATTTAACCTGGGGCCTTCGTCAAAAGTCAGGAGGAACTCGAAAATGCACCCTTATATTCCAGCCGCAGGACGTTCTTTAACTTTTCCCTGGCGTCATATTTCGCGAATACCTGCCAAATGAGATGAGATACGACGTGGTTCCCCGGAACGGAGAGCTGGGAGTAACGGTCATAGGCATGATTTTCCCAGTGGGAAAAGGGAACTGGCGGAAGAGAAACGCATTTGTCCAAAATAGAGGAATCCGTGGCATTAAACGGAGAAAACCAAATAATTCAAAGGGAACATTTCACGGCGTAGGTAATCATTGACTTCCGTGAGTTCAAGACTGGCAGACTGAATTGAAGATGCAAAAAATTCTTTATTTCTGGCTCGCACCGAGCGAGGGAGATGCCGAGTCAAATGTCGTCGGCAAAGGGTAAGAAGAGAGAGCGGGGAGAGGTAAGAAGGAATGGAGGGAGTCGTGGGAAATCACCTTCTTCAGCGATTAGGACTAAAGTGAAGGAATGGAGGAACAAATATTGATCCTTGGGGACGAGATTTAATAAAAAAAAAGTATTCAGGATATGATTCGCCAGAGGTAAGGGAAAATAATGAGATGGAGAAGATTAATTTTCTCGTGTGGGTGAGATATAAGTGAGAGACGGAAGAAAGGTTACGTGTGTGTACGTAAATGTATATACATATATATAGTTGCCCTTGAAAAGTCTTGGTGGTGGTAGAGCGCAATACAAACTAATGCGGTGAGAAATCCACACTTGTGAATACAACTATATTTGTAGAAGAATACGTAATAGAACAGTTACAAAAGGATGCAAATCAAAATCAAAAATCAAAATCATTCTTGTTCCCCGATCCTTATGAAAAAGGTGTGCTCCGAGCACCCGAAATTCGTAACCTTTTGTAAGTGTTCTTTTATGTGTGTTCTATGTTACTCCTGTGCTTCTACAAGCATGTGTGTGTGTGTGTATATATATATATATAGTTGCACTTGGAAAATATTGGTGGCGACGGAGCGGAATTCATTTGGCACATACATAAACATAGATGATAATACATAGAAAGACACAAACAAAAAGGACACTCACAGTATTGGGTCGTACGTTTTGGCAGATGAACCTGCCTTCTTCAGCGATGAGAAGGGGAATCATATACATATATAGTTGCATATATAGACCAAAAGGACACTCACAGTATTGGGTCGTACGTTTCGGCAGATGAACCTGATTTCTTCAGCGACGAGAAGGGGAATCATATACATATGTAGTTGCATATATATAGACCAAGAGCGATATATATATATATATCGCTAGTGTATTTACCCAAATCGGAAATAGACTACATCCCTAGCGACATGTTATATTGTACACGTGGAAACAACATGCTCTAGAGTCAATTGGTTGTGTGAATGATGAAGGAGAAGATGTGAATAATCGGTGGTTTTTTTTAATACAGAAATCCTTAACCGTCATATTTAAGGCTAATATAGGCGGAAAAGGAGATCAAAGACTAGAAAAAATAAAGATAGAGGTCAAATCAAGATTACAGAATTGGCCTTTCGATGTGGATATTCATACGTAGGCTTAATTTTTCTTTGCCTTCTCTCGTATTAATAGGAGAGAAGAGAAATAAAAACTGGATATAGGGGAAAGAAACGTAAAGGTATCCGAGACAAATAGATGAAACTCCAAAAAAACTTTAGAAAATTAAATAATTTTATATAATTATTTTCATACAACAAAGGTTATTATTTACGAACTTGAAGCTTGAAAATATATTGACTGACATTACTAAGGACGTATAACGTATAATAGAGTATGGACCTCTGGAGTTATCTTAATATAATATACCTTATCTAATTGATTTTAAACGTACACTTCGTCATTAGTCGAAAGAGTAAAAAAATATTACCTCCTGCCGCTTTCAAGAAGCCTATGCCTTAAGAATGTGAGTGATTGTTTCAGAAATATCCCCTACAGAAATCTTAAAATCTTGGGCGTTGTTTTAAAAGATCTTTACTTACGAAAATCACATAAACGGTAACTTGAAACGGCTGAACAGGAGAGCCTAGCAAGAAATGGATATATGACTCCAAAGCTGACTGTTCTCCCGTAACGTCCGTAATTAATCTCTGCCAGGGCAAACTCCTACATTACTTGTTTTCATAAGCCTTCATCAAGATCCTGACTCCCGGCGGTGGCACACTTTCTAATGGTACCCAATCGTAACCGCTTTTGGTTGTCGAAAGAATAAATTTTAAAGCTCAGAAATTCATTCGTCTGATGATATTTTGCGTTCTTCAACATTTCTTTAAAAACGATCATCTTTCGGCCTCTTTGGTCATCTACGCCGGCTTCCCCACGCCCTCATTGCATACCCTTAATAAAATCCTAAGGAAATTAAATTGGGTACATCACTACCGGTCGCTGGCAGGAAAAAATACCCTCGATTTTTCGCAACATACCATAATGGCTAAAATGTCCAATGGCTACGCAAGGAATATATCATACATATTCTTGGTGTTTCAAAAATGCAAATCTGATATGACATTTTTTACTTTGCACTACAGTTCCTACGTTTACTAATCTACAATAAACGCTATAGAGCCAGGTGCGATATGGTGGAAGCGACACATAATCAAATAAATAAGGATATTTTGCAATTTCCACAAAAACAAAACTTCTTCATTATTTCCGACTAATTCCGAAACTAGTTGGAAATAAAGAAGAAGTTTTGTTTTTGTGGAAATTGCAAAATTTCCTTATTTATTTGTTTACTAATCTGCTATAATTAAATAATAAACTTATAAATTTTATGAAATACATCATTTGAATTTGTATTACAATTATTTAATCTAATGTTACGGAATAAAGTCAACATATTGGCGAAAGGTTAGAAGCTAAAACTACTTAACATACATATCCAATTGCTTAATAATTCAATTTTATTCAGGTATTATTTAAATTGGTACTAAGATGAATATCTATTGAGAATGATAACGTAGCTATTACAGTTGACACGCAACAGAATGTCACTCATGAGTCCACCCTATATTTGAATAGCTTTTCTAAGTCGAAATTAATGAACGGTGCTCCCACGGTATACATAGCGTTACATTCTTGTCCTGGAGATGCCAAAAGAAGCGAGTCATCCGAAATTAGTGAGAAAAATAACTAAGGGAGGGGGGGGGGGAGGTTACAAATTCGTGTCGGACCTGGCAACAGAAGCGACCAAGTGCATAATTCATTGAAGATGAGACTGGTTTTTGAGGGGTCTTATTTATGGTCAGACAGTAACCCTCTTCTACTTCGAAACTTTGAACACCCCTAACCCCAGGCCTACGTTCGTGTTTTAGACTTCTTGTAAGAGAGACACAAGGATTGCAGCTGAGATTATCGCGACTTTGAGGGTTAGGTATGGTGGAAAAAAACGACGGTTCGCCCTTTGTGGAGGACCGCTTCGAACGGGGGAATCGTTGGCGAGTTCCGTGGGTTCATGTTATGAGAAGTGGGGTAGGTTAACAATGCCGCAATCAAACAGCAGCGTACACAACCCCGGACCCCTTGTCCAAACTGTCTCATGAATAGCCCTCCCGGTCTTCTTCATACTTTCCCCGTCCCTTCTATCTTTCCCGCCGTCTTTTATGTTATTCCGACGAACCTCCTACCCCACATACCCCTCCACTCGCTCCATTGCTGAAACTGTGCATGTGAGGCTGATGTTTCAACTCGTACCTCGGACGGAAGGGAAATGAAGTCGAGTGCAGACAAGAGAGGAAACATAAGATTCGTTGGTTAACATGACTCAAGTTTTTTTTACGCGTATTCATCTGTGCATCAAATGAAAAATGTAAAAAATGTAACAAATTATAGCAAACTTGTATTCGTACAAAGTGCGTTTACTAAGTTAAAGGAGTTGCGTTCTAAATGCTTTTTTCGAGAAATAAGTGAAATTTTTTTTTGTATTCAGCCTACATCCTTTAAGAATATTATGCTTTAACTATATTATTCTCACATTCTTCCTTCAAATTCACAGTGTTTGTTGAACTTTGTTTTACCAAGCTCGAAAAATTGTACAATGATACCAATTTCGATGACTCAAATACATGGTAATTTGAAAAAACGGTTGTCTGACCCACAGAAATATATGTTTGTCTAAATAAAAAAGGGAATATACACCTCTATCAACTTCCACGTGAAAACTAATCTATTACTTTCTTCACTCAGAGTTATCAAGTCGTGATAGTGTTATATGTAGTTCACTTAGCCGCCCAAGCACCCTATAAACGAGAAAAAAGTAGTGGACTTGAAAAGGAATTTATTGGTGTGGCTGGGTAGAACTAATTGTGAGTTAATCGAAAAACTACCGAAACCAGTAGGTTACCGTTCATTATCTATAGTGGACTAGTGTTAGAAAAAGGTACGGCATCATGGCACGGTTCGGATAACATTTCCTACTCCTCTAAGTCTCTTACTTTTCGCTTTCGCCACTACCAATAAGTATGTTGACTGACTAATTTCATGATTGTGTTAAATCTACCATGAAATGCTCTCATGCATTGGTCGAAAGATTTTTGAGTGCCCTGTTTTCAAAGGCCAACATTTTGATCTCTGAGTTCTTGTTTAAAATAGGCACACGTTTTTGATCGATCTAACACAATTGTTCTTACTGTTGATTTTTTCGCGGTTTGATAAAATGTTTGATATTAGCATGTTATTCATGGGAAATAGGCTACTATTTGCTTTGTGGGTGTGGTTCTGAATTTATATTTGTTAACGTTCGTGTCCACTAATATTAGTTCCGAGATAATTGTAATCCTCGATATTCTCTAAAACGTTACCCTGTACTATGATAATTCTATCATCTTTAGTAGCACGTCCAAAGTGTATCAGTTTTGTTTTGATACTATTGATATTTAGCTCCAACGGCTCTGCTCCTCTAATTAGTACCCATTTGTACTCCTAAAGAACTTGAAGTATGTATAATCTTTTCTAAAAATCTCACTGTCCTAAGAAATCTTTTTGGTTTGATGCATGATCTTCTTTGGATTTTTAAGCGTTTCTTACCTCTTTTCCTTAAACCTTCCTCAAGGTTCACTTATAGGAACTAAAGGTAAACAGCGACTGCAAATGCAACAGAGTTTATTGACATTGAAATTTTAATTTTTTAAACCTTACGAGCATTCAACTTTTGAATCTTGTGCGCAAAATGAATGCTCGAGCTAAAATATATAAAACTCCATACACGGAGAAAGAGATAGCATAAAATTACTACCCCAGTCATGATGTAGCAATAATATCTATCTAAAACAGGGAATTCGTAGTTGATTCTATTGAGTGGAACTACGATCTCTCACTCTCAATACAAAATTACACACGCTAATTCTCTAACACTCATCCAGTGGTCCACATAACAAGTCTGTAGTCTATTCTGTGACATCTTGATCATCTGCGAATGACTGATGACTTCCTCACCCACTTTAATTCCTGAACTTCTCAAGTTTTTCCCAAATTTTAATCATCTATAAGTTATGAAGTGGAAGTGACAGCGGGAAGGCCTGTCTAAAGCGTCTGTCTAACCTGGCCCATTCAGATTCTTTTCCAGCTATTCCTCATTGCACAGCCTGTGTTATATAATCTTTGTTTTGGAAGAGGTGCCTCGGAATATACATCGTTGTTATGAGAGTTTTCGTTTTTATATTTTAGAGACGGGTAGAATTCAACAATGTTCACATCCAAGAGATGCTTGGTGGCAGAAATATGAATCCAAATCATATGTTCTGCAATGCACGTACAATCGTGAGTTGGAAAAGTAGTTGTTTACCTCTATAAAAATATTACGCCACGTTTATAACAACTAATTCACCTAAAAATCTCTACTTCAAAGAATATCGTTATTTTACCGTGACTCCTTCCATATGGTCGACAATTCAGTATTTAGAGAAATTCTTGTGGACTTGTGGAGATATGCAATCTTAGAAAAATCTTTTGACATTGCTATGCTGTTAAGATTTTATATAGAAATTCCGTGGATTCAATAAGGCAGATAAGGTGTTCAATAAGGTGTGCAAAACCATTTTTACTCTTTTACAATGCATGTATTTTTTTGAGTTCTCTTGTAGAACGACAGTTTTGTCGTATTTTTATCCGACTTCTTCATTCCTACACAGTCATTTTTATATTATTTTGATAACCTTTTATGAGTTTTAAGCTAATAGAACATGTATTGATGTAATATGAAATGAAAAGGTTTAATTCGTCTAAATCGATATTCAAAGAAACTTTAAATTTTTGTATTTTCTGCGTAATACCCTATTTTTATAAAGACTATTTTGAAATACATGAAACTATCTTACACATTTGGATACCAGAGAGAATTATATAAATACGTAGAAGTAGAAGAAGTAGTTTCAAAAATTCTTGTTGGACAGAGGGTCATTCATAGACAGAGTGGAGAATTTAAACCAGTCACATTATCTCTGTCTCTCGTCTCGCCAGTGACGTTCGCCAGGCTCGTGTCCGAGAAATGACTCTTGGTCACTCTCACCCTGTGTAAAGCGTGCGAGAGAGGCACTATTTCAGAAACTGCCCACCCAGGAAGCACAGGGCCGTTGCGAACTCGTACAAATTTCTAACAGTGATCGCCTCTCCCCGACCTCCCTCTCTCCCCCCTCCCCCCTCCTCGGCCTTGACCTCTGGGGACCCGTACCTCACCAGGAGTCAGTTCCAGAAAGTACTCATCCCCTTCTCCCTCATGCCATTCCTCCACTCTTCACTGAATAACCACTCCACTCACGACTCCACCCTGAAGAATTACTCCGGTGTCCGGGGAGGGCTCCTCTCCATCACCGTATTTCTTCTTGAGGGAAGTCCTCCACCCTCCGCCTCCCACTTCGCATAACATCTTCGCCGCCTTCCAAAATCACCACTTTCGCCCGCTCGCGCCCCTTTCTGGAAGAGTGCGAGACACCTGCTCCCCCGACTTCCCTACGCAGTTCCCCCCTCCAACCTTCCGAAAACGTCTCACCTCAACACCTCCCACTCCGTGTTCTCTTTCCAGGAAGTTAGAAAGTTGGCCTCCGTTTAAGACCGAAGGGGACGGCTGGAGGGACGGGAATGGTAAGGGGGGGGGGGGGGGGGGGTGGGGGCGGGGGGGGGGGGGGGAGGGGGGGGGGGCCCATTGCCAAAGGGGAGAATGATGGGCCCCTGCCTTCCAA
>WURS02050360.1:0-10981 GCA_011762765.2 Rhinocypha anisoptera | reverse complement strand
TTGGTTAAAGTTTAATAATTATTACGTAGTTTTATGTCTTAAGTAATTCAGAATTTTTTTGTTTTAAATGTATTGCATTTATAACTTTCAAGACATGCAAAATAAAATGCAAAAACAAAATGTGATGTGTGAACTAAATACAGTTTGCACATCGTATTTTTTATTCAGCACGTATTGTAAATGTATAAATAACCAAGACGGGAGATCCATATATGTAAGATTACAATATATTGTATTCATATAGAAAGCATAGATGGCGTTTATGTTGGGATTCATTAAGTAGTCGTCCGATACAGAGAAAAGTATATATCAATTTATAGAAAGAATCTTTTATATATAATGAATTTGATTACTTTACAAACGGTCGATTTATTCCTCAAATATTAAAAACGTGAAAAATATCGTTCCGTATCAAAGAAGGATTCATTTGGTTTTCAGTTAATTGCCAACCAGGATGGAAATTAAAATAAAGTCATGTTATTGTACCGAGTACCACTTTGCAAATAACCACGTAAACCATTGTTTTGATGACACAATTATAGGTTAGTGTACTTCTTTTTACAATTATCAACGTCTATCTCAAACTACATGAATCATTTCTTACATAAAAGGACATGTAGGTTGTTAGCTCTTTCCAAAATATAAACTGTCCTTCAAGATACACCATGTTTTTATAGTCATTTTTATTATTTTTAGTTGAAAATTATAAATGGGTCCTAAGTTTAAAAAGTAGGTATTTAATACGTGTGGTTTCATTGCAACATATTTGAATTTATAAAGTGCATGTTTCATATTTCAAAGGATAGGATGTTCCCGTACATATATTCGTATAAAACATTTGCATATGAACGTCTTTGTAATAAATAGTCTTCGGATGCTTCTTTAGTCTAATACGTTCATTGAACGAGGTAGAAAGTAATATTTTACGCTATTAATTTTTACGCTTTCTTTTACGGTCGGGAATGTGACAAGGCAGGGGAATTAATTGAACAATGGCGATGATTGGAGCAGGGGTTATAGAGCAAGGGGAGCCCAGGGAACACTCTTCATTCGGTATTCAGATTCGGGAAAATAGTTACGATATTGGTTTTTGGAAGTTCACCGTCGGAATTTTAGGAAGGCCAAATGCGGATATTCAACGATCCTGTGTCAAAAAAGCAGATCATAACTGCTCGCGCATTCTCCAAATGGGTGGAATCCATATAGGGCCATCATCGGCATTCATTAATGGGTTAGGACTCATGTTCGCCCGGAGGGCAATAAAATAAAAGTGTGGAAATTATAGTTGCGGACGCGGAGGTGGAAATTCGATAGAGAAGAGATAACTGGAAGGGGAAATGATTATGAGACGTAAATGTCACGTATAATGGGATTCACTTACAATGTTTTGGGAATTTTAAAACAAGTTTTGAACAAGGACTCCATAATGAAAGTAGGGTTCATTATCAAATATTTCTAGATATGGACTTACAATTTTTTTCTCGTCAAAAGGTAGCTATGGGAAACAATAAAAATGATGAAATTTATAATACTCCACCATTTTAGTCATCTTTAAATATATATTAAAAGTCTGTTAAATTTATTATGAAATTAATCTTATTAAAAATATATTAAAGTTATCTGTAAAATTGAATGTAAGATTTTATGAATATAATGCTGACCACCTTGTTTTTTAAGGGTAAACTCTTTTTGATAATTTATATATTTTAAGGACACACCAAACAGTAAAACCCTGAGGATTTGCTGTCTTTTCATCTATCTAACCAGTGCCTAGATTGTTGGGACTTCGTCGTTTTCAAACTAAAAAACACGCATTCAGACACATTCAAGAGCGTCACAACAGAATACCCTCGCCTAAGGTGAAATGGTACAACCCTCTGTTTCTTGCGAAAGAGCCCAGAATCAACTGGCCTCGACGATTCCCTGCAATTAAACTTGTAGTAGTATATTTGTTTGTAGGATGGGTCAACAGCTATGGTCATTTAGCAGCTCTTCAAATCGAAGAAAATCCTATTAGAAAAAGACAACACCCATGCCCTAGGCGTGACCACGACCTTTGGGCTAGCCGGCGGGCACGCTACCCGAGGATAACTCGGCCGCCATATAATCGGTGCTTAAGTATAATGTCATCACTGACATTGATTGATTTTCGCGATTAATTTTTCGTCTTATCGCTCTTTAGGTATGTTTTGTGAAACATGTTTACCTCACTCTAATAAATATTCTTTATACAGAAAGCTGTATTGTACTCATCTTAAAATGAACAGGAATTAAATGTCTCGTTTTCTTCATTGCCGTAGGGATATTTAGTATGCAAGATCTTGTAATCTCATAATCTATAATCCTAGTAATCTCGTCAATCTAAAATGCAAACCAAAAGTCATTTATATTAAAAGTCACATTATTATACATTAATATATGTCGGTATATACAGGTATATATGTAGGTATATACCTGTATATATATATTTATATATATATGTATATATATATATAAACATGCTCATATATTTTTAAATTTGTCTTTATTTATTTATTTACTATTTCCATAATAATAATACAAAATTACTTCTTGTATTTGTATTGTTGAACACGAAAGAATAAGAATATAAAAAACACAGAATAGTACTGGCAAGCAGTTTTATTCTTACTTTGATTTACTTAGACAAAAACTGTAATCGTGTCTATTTACTCAGATGTTTATAAGTATTTAAAATTTGAATACAGCCTAATGGGACGTAGTTATAATTATTTTATTCGTATTATATTTTATTCGTATTATATTTTATTCGTATTATATTTTATTCGTAGTTATAATTATTTTATTAAGTATTAATTCTTTTTGGGAAGGAGCTAAATCTGCATATGGTTTAAGTTAAATTATTAATTCACATTTTTAATTCATTAATGAAATTAAATATTTCAGTGTTTACCCTACCTATAAAATCCTTTAAGTGCCTTTTTAGGCGTTTGTATTTACCTCTCAGGGACTTAAAGACACGATATCTATAGTCCTTATCTTATCGTGCAATCTTTCGCATATCAGCACAGCTATATAAGCGAGATAGTTATTAATCTGTCCAGACTTCCAGGCGTCAGTGGTAGACTTAGAAATAGGACGACGAGGAACAAATGTATTTTGTTTTAATTCTTTGCAGCCAAGCAGTAAACTACTGACGATAGCGATAACCCAGCCTCCACTGCAGTAGTAGCTAAATTATAGGATAGGATTCGAGAAACATGTTTGCCTGAGGCTACAGAGGAAATAGGATATGGTACCAAAGTGTGCTTTTATACATCATAAACATTTCATATCTTTGACTTGCACGGTGTGAATAAGAAAAAAAAAGATGGAACTATTGTATATATATATATATATATATATAGCGTTATGAGTTGACTCAAGTGAGAAGATGATTGTCACACACAGAAGAACACAAAAAAACATAGGCACAGAGATAAAAAGACTCACTACCTATTTTTAAATTTTCGTTCGCTGTTGAACCACCTTCCTCAGATAAGAAGACAAAACTCGTTTATTATATATATATTTTCCTTGAATGGCACTGCATCTTCCTTCCTGGTGCACATAGAAGGAAAAATGTGAAATATATAGATTATATACATAACGTAGTATTGTTAACTAATTATCATAATGTATTCAATATTTGTATTCAAGTTTGAACTAATATGCTAAAATGCTTAATTTTCTTATTTTAAAGTAATTTTTAACTCGACATATTTTTTTAACTTTTAGGTGATAAGCACCTCACTAACACGATATTCTTTTAGATAATAGTTTTCTGTTACTACGTTTTTTGAGTGTACGTAGATCACTGATTGCTACAACCATATTGCCTTTCATTTTTCGTTACAGTTAATAAAATTACACAGTCACAAAAAATAAAAAGTTAATATGTAATTTCCGTACCAAGGAAATTAAGTGGGATAATTAGAAACCGAAACGTTTTGTAACTTCGTGATTTGCTAACGATACAGGAAAAAATAATCAACATCGGAATATTTATCACATATATCCTCATGGTCCAAGGTAAAATGTTTAATCTTCTATCAGGGTAATGGAGCCTCTCTCACACTTGAAATTGCTATGACAACAGGATCCACAAACATAACCTTGTGTTCGTATCAAATTAATGTTTTTGCAAGTCTTAACTCTTAAGTAAAGTGGGGACGATATAAAAGTTTTCAGTCACCCAGGGAATTCATCTTATCCACAGTAACCAAGTCTCTGCCATTCGCTAAGCGAAGTCATTCAACTAGTTTAACATATATGGGAGAAAAGCAAAGAAAAGTTTGGGGACAACGTTCGATCCAGTCCGATTTCAAGGTCCCAGGCGCAACCAGGCTAGTTGAAAGGAAACGATAAAACGCCCACGTATTCCAGTGAGGGAAATTTGAAGCATGAAACATCCCCTCGATATGTAGCTAATATGATGGCTCGCGTTCCTCCCTGGGGGGACTAACTAATCGAACGGAGTTCTAAAAGGAGTCGCGAGGGAGAGATTGATGGCGGGTAGGAACATGCGGAAGAGATAACGTAGGGATGGAAGGAAAAATGAGTCGAGTGCAGGCGCTCGTCTCGTCGACGAGGGTGGGAATGCGAGGGTTCGAGTTGCTTTGCTACGCCCACTCGAATGGCGAGTGAGGTCAAGAAGATGGAGTTAGAGGGGGAGGTAGATAGATATCCCGGAAACTAAAACAATGGGTTCGTTTAAGACGTTCGTTTTTGAAGGCCGGGGGTAATTAAGTGGAACGATCCCGATGGATCGGGATAGTAGAGCATGCTTTACTAGGACTACTCCCACCGCGGGGAAAAACAGGTCTTCTGTGCATTTTCCCAAAAAATAATAATGGAATTTTCCCTTTTTGAAAGGGTATTGTAATGGAACTCTTACCCCGTCACTCTAAGTTAGATGCATGAAATCCGTGTAGGGCTCTACTACAGCGATACTAAGCATGGATTTAGTTTTAGATGCGCGCGTTCTCTGTCGAGCGTTAGAATCAGCGACCTTGTTTTTTACTGGCGCAGATTATTTTATGAGCGCTAGAGAAAATTTGAAAAGAACGCTTTACACATGATACCTTTTTTTTAGGGCGTTCACATATATTTTTTAGACTTCTAGAATTGAGTTTCTTTTTTGAGCATTTTTTTTTTATAAATATAACCTGTAATCATCTGTCGAAAGTGGTGCCGCCTTCAATTGTCGTTTGAAATTGTAATCCCATACTCATTCAACTTATGGTTGTTTAAATTGGAAGATTAATTAGCATGCGATATTGGCATTTAATTTATATCTGCTTTTCCATATTCTAAAAATTTTATGTTTTTTAATAATGTACCCGTTGTTTTTTATTTTAGCGAATAAAATATTAGCTTCTAAATATATACCGATTGAAAAGATTTTACTGAGCTGTTCTTGGTTGATTCTTAATTGTTGATTAATCTGAAAGTAATTAAAAGTTTGTGGTATTAGTTTGACCAAAGTAACTTAAAGCCATATCTCAGGTGTGCAATTATCAATATCCGGTATTCGTAAACAATGTGCGAAATATTGTATTACAATAAAACACAGTCGAAGTTTATTACGTCTAGTTTAGTACGAAAATTAATTAACCTAAAATTAAGAATTGTATTCCTATAATTTATTAATCACTAACATAATCGGATAAGAGAGATGTTTTTTATTCCTACATGCAAAAAAGGGATCCTGAATTTTAAAGGTAAACGAAAACTTCGAACACTAAGCATGTCTCCATAGATATTTTATTTTCAACATATTACTACTTTCGAAAAAAGGGTACCCACAGGTCATCTTCAACTACCTACAGATACATAAAGGCGCCATCATTAGTACCTTACATACATTGGATCGAGAATGTATGCGTGTATATGTAAATATATATATACGTTTATATTAATTTGTTATATGCAATTTATAAATTTAATTCATTCCAAAATGCCTTTCCTGTTACTCAAACCATGAGGATTAAAAGTAAACTCGGAGGGGCGGTAGTCGATTTTTCCTTGAAAACGCATGCCAATCTCAATTTTCGATAATTTTTTGACCCCACTAACTTTTCAATATGAATAACTAAATCGAGAAGGGGGGGGGGACACATGTTTTTTTTGTTGGTGCGAAATAATCTCCTCATTATTCATTCAACTGAAAGCGGCGCACATTCAAGTGACTGACGCCACATTCCAAACATTGACAACGTGTATAATAAAAACGTTTGACATATGTACGATTTTACCAAATTCCATTTCAATTAATTTCCTTTTATTTATAACATAGATCACATGCAATAAAATAAATAAAGTGCTATTTTGGAAATTCCCCTTGAGTCCTTATAAAAGTCGAATCATCATTATTTACGAATAGCATCTAGTTCCCTCGGCGAACTTCCCTTTTTCTCTCCTCAATGGTGTGAGAAAGAAACCCTCTCAATATCCGTTCAGTGTTGATTTCACTTTCAGAGAGAGAGAGAGAGAGAGAGAGAGAGGGAGAGAGGAAAAAGTCTGATGGCTCTATATCAGAGCAGTTCGCGTTGAAACACAGCCATTCCATAGTTCTCCAAACTCTGAGTGAGCTGACTCGGATTTTAGGATGGGAAAACCGGTTCTGATTACTCCAGGATTCCTACCTTTTCCTCCTGACATTTTTCAATGAAGTTTTTTATAAGTTTCGGACAGGATGGGGTGAACTCGTGACGGTGGAATCCAGTGACACCAAATAAACGGTGATCAAGACTTTGATATTGGAGGGAGCCTAGATTAATTTTGAGACGAAGCTTTTAATTTGAATTTTCACCAATACACCAAGAGGTTTATTATTTCATTTTTATTTTATTTAATTATGTCGAAAAATAGTACAAGATCAATTACATTGGATACATTTTTTAAAATACGGTTTCGATTTCATAACCATATTCAATTCTTGTAATGATGTTCCACGAGTAAGTTTCGCCCTCATTAGCTTTTTTGAGGAGATCCTCATGCAATGTAGCTCGATAAACTTTGTGATAGCCTCGGACAAAACAAACCGACAATAAACTCATAAGGCCAATCAAACATAAGGAAGTTGTTCGGAACGTTCGCAGGAAATATTCGACCTGAACGTTTGTATAACTGTTGGCGATATGTTGACAATATTCTACTCGTATTTTCCTGTTAAAAATTTTTCAGACCTGGGTGGCGGTGGGGTATCGTTCTCGACTGCCAATCAGGAGGAAGTGGGCTCGAATCCAGAGGAAGTGGGATTTTTCATTTTCCTCTTCCATGGAAATTTGCGTGTTGATCCTTGTTAAATAAAAAGTATTATACTGTCAGTGGTAATTGGCCTTGGGCTGTGGGTAGTGAGTTGATAAATAAATTAATAATAACCTTTTGATCAGATCTCGCGTCTAATAATAATTATTTTTTTACTTTCCTTTATTTTTAAACTTTAAGCTTTTCCTCGATAACATGTGTGGTTCGAAGAATAGAATTAGTTTGAATGTGACAATTTTCAATGCAAAACTTGAAGACCTTAGTGCAATAATCTATCCTTCGGTGGGATCTAAAATAAGTTTTGTGCTTCACACATCGAAATGCTTTTCTCCAAAGTGTAACATTTAAAAAATCTCATTCTAATGTAAAGCTTTCGCTGTGAATGTTTTTTTCATGAGTCTCAGCTTGCAAAATTCAAGTTTCCGAAGTGTCACTACTTTAAATTACAGCGAATTTTAAGTACACTAAAACAAATTGAAAACAATACTTTGTGTGTCCTTTCTCCATTACCCTAATCATCTCTTCCCAGCCCAGGGTATTCGTTGATTCAGATAACACAGTGATCAACCCGAAGGTTGGTTTGTTAAGTGAGGGTAGAGCTCACCTCCCCTCCCCCCGCTCACGATAAACTTTTACCCCTCTTTATTTCGCCAAGTATTTTCCAGCCTCTTGCGCAGCTGAAAAAGGACTTAGACGCTTAGTCTTTTACTCCGCACGCGTCGTGTGAGCCGTCCGGCAAACAAGCGTCGAAAGCGAATAACTTCCGGCTTCACTTTCTCCGACTCCCGTCTCTTTCATCAGATTTATCTTTAGCGCCGGAGTGCCTCTGGCCGATCGAATGCACCTACCATGGCTTCCTTGCTTCCCTCTACCACTTTGAACGTTGAGTAAGGCACGAGGTGGCCGCAGCTGAAATTTCACAACGTTGAAATTGATTATTGAGGGTGAAATAATTATCTCACCCAAACTGATAACACGACAAAACTGAATTATCCTCATGGAACTGTGTAATATCGAATTCATTTCATAACTGAGAGAGAGATTGAATGGAAATTGCAAATATTAAAAATGGATTTTACGGCATTAATTATTACATTTCATCTTCATTTACTAATTTTACTTGCTTTGTTTTTAGAAACGATGTATAAAATAGCGAGTATATCTGCGGGAAACATAAAAAAGATAAGTACGTTTTAAGGTATATAAAAATGATCCTTCAAAATCCTTGTTTTTTATGATTTACACATTTTAGTAGCATTTTTGTTACTACATTTGAAGTATTATTGGTTAGTATTCGTGATAATCAGGTTACATATTCTATGAACAATATTGTGCTTCCAGGAAAACTGAAGTCCTCGTTATGTTTCAATGCTTCTTACATGTATAGAAAACCTTTGATTGACCATTGTGAACAGAATGCAGTCTCCAGAGAAAATTCAAAACTAAAGCTATTTGTTTCTATTAGAGATAATTCTATTTTACGACTGGATTCTTACTCATAATGGAAATTCCTTTACTTTCGTTATATTATCTCCAACCAGTCCGTCGAAACATTAACGTTGATTCCATGCACTACATAGTAACTCAATTTTAGTTGCTTTCTGCCCAGACAACCAGTGAAAGACAACTTGGTTGATGTTATTTGTCCTTGTTACTCATATGGTTTCTAGTAAACAGGCAATTGAAGTGGCAAATCACTTTGAGACATTTTTTTCGGCTCTAATTATAAATTTAAAGGTAAGTGTGACGAAGCTCGCAATTCAATCGCAGTTGTCCTTTCGATAGTTAGAATAATTGAACGGTAATAATAATTTAAAATAAATAATTTTATTGATCTTAAAATTGAGATGCTTTTTCTACGAAGATAATTCGCATTAACGAGAGATATTTCAATGTCTTCCGCGATCATTCTTGAAAACATTCCTTTTAGTTCGTTTTTTGTTTTCTTCTATCTTCTTCTCTTTCTCTTCTAGCAACTACAACATTATTAATATATATTTTATTATTTTAAATTATTTTATAGTTAAATATTCTCATATTACATATGCGTAATTTAATTTTAATTTCTGGTTTATTTGAATCTAGCTGAATTAGGAATGTTTTTCTTGGTTTGTACGTTGATGAAGACACAGGGTGGCCGCATCTGAGATTTCATAATATTGAAATCGATAATTAACGGTGAAATTTTTATCTAACTCAAACTGCTTACACGACAAAACGGAATTATCCTAGTGGAACTGTGTAACATCGAATTTACTTCATAACTGAACGAGATAATAAATAGAAATTGCTAATATCTAATAGAATGGGGCCTGCTTTATTATAATTTAAAAATGGAGTGAACCGTTCCTTTATTACAAATTTAATATGCTATAAAAATATTATTCACATACTATTCTCATGATTTAATTTCTACTTCATTTCCTTTCCTTTTCTATGAAAATTCCATATTCGGTATGTTAAGCCAACTTGGAAATCTTTTACGTTCTGTTCTCTGCTATAATTGTCTTTATTTATATTTTACTGTTTACTCTTGTTCTTCGATAAAAAAAATTTTCTGTTATGAGGATATTCGGTTCGAATAATGAGAGTAAACAGTAAATATACAACTAAATAGATATATTCGGTATCATTATTTCCACTTCTTTACTTGCTTTATTTTGATTTGACAAAAATAGTTCCTAGAGTTTCATCTCTGCCAATTCTATGACGCCCATTTTTTTATCGTCCATTTCCTCTTATTGAGTCATATGTCCCGTTCTTCTTCATTTAACATAAATATTCCACATTACTTTTCTTTCAAGTCTTCGTAACAAATTCTCTTGTAGACTCAAAGAATTGTAGGATACACTTATTCCTTGCATTTATTTCTCCGACGGTACCTTTGTCCTCATAAGAACACGAAAGAATTTTTTACAGATGTGGTTTTTCTTTCTTATAATTATAATTTACCAAATAATAAAATGAAAATTATATTATTTTGTTTATCCTCTGGTGTTATACTCACGTTCGAGGGATATCTCCTTTTATTGAATATATGCAGCAAAGTCGGAAAACTATCTTACTACCGTTGCTACTAGAAACAAGCGCAGGATTTACAGTTAATATTCCTGTGTAATTCCTACAATCCTTATTTTGCATTCCATCCTGTTTATTAAAAGTCCTTATGTTACTTAAATATTATTACTCGTGAAAATTTATTTACACTTAATGAAGTTGGTTGTTTTTGGAATCCTTTTATTTCCTTCTTATTCCTTTCTCAATAACTCCGTATCTGTCAAATTCACTCATACACATATTTATTTTAACTTCTATTTCTCCTTAATGGTTCAATCGTATTATGACTGGTTTTCAAAAATTAGATGTGAAAAATTGGATACCTGATTTTCATCCATGTCAAGACTTAGAGAGTTAGGAACGTCTTGTCTCGCTCGGGGTCTCAGACAGGCACACGGTGTCAGACCCGAGTTGAATATGGGGCCTATTCAAAACTATCGAAAATGCGAAACGCCCATATAATATTTCCTTGTATACGTATCCTTGATCCTCTTCGATCGATGTCGTGTGACTCCAACTCCATAATTTTGGATCCAAAACACAATGCTAATTAGACATGATCCGGGAGAAATATTATTTCCACCTTCGCTTTGAATGACACCATTTTTTTATGTGAGAGAATGCGGCATTTTTC
>WURS02050349.1:0-10981 GCA_011762765.2 Rhinocypha anisoptera | reverse complement strand
ATTAAAAAGAACAGGGGACAACGGACACCCCTGCCTTACTCCCCTACCTAACTGCGCCCATCCAGACTCCCCGTCTGTCACCCTACCTCTCGCGTCCCTCTCGCGCGGAAAAACGGAAAGGGGGTCTTCTAAATGCCGAGATCTCCAAAATAGAGTAAAATCTCGGCTTCCAGATAAGTTAGGACCTTCGTAATTTTTATTTCTGGTGAATCGACGAAAACACTACAACCAGCGTGTTCATATACATTTGTGAAGAATAACGTCGAACGCCAGAAAAAATTACCTATTTCAAATACTCGTATTTTATTTTCTTGTTTTTTTAACAGAATGTAAATTATTAATAATAGTTCTAAGAAATAATTATATTGTCAAAATAATTAATCAATGATTGACACATTTTATTTTCGTTATTTTACTGGCCTACAGTAAAGTGTTTATCAAGAGCGTCTCGGCGAAATAATAATAAATCATACGATATCCACTTTGATGAGTAATTGATGAATATTAAGACATGATGATGTGGAATATGGAAAAATTCATAATGGAATAAACTTTCAATTTTCCACAGATAAAATGTCTACTTCGTCCTGGGCTATGATGTTAGTAAAGCATCTTCACTTTCAAGTTTATCACATTAAGAATCAGTGCCTGATGAGATAAATACAGGCTAGAAATCATTGTGGGCCAGAACGGATTCATGTAAGAATGTAGATGTCTTTAGTTCAGCAGGCTAAACAAAGGTATTACGCTTCGCACAACCCTTAATAAGCAGCGCGGATGATAAGAATGTCGTAACAGTGAAAAAGACACCCAATTCTGTAATGAGCTATCGAAATCAGCCCGATTTTTCGTGAGACACAACGGTTTAACGAGGAAATCAAATCGCAATCACTAATGATGAAAAATACTCGTTTTCACGCGTCGTTATACGTAATGGCACTAAAAAAAGACGCGCAACAAAGAGATCAGATGACGATCGATTTTCCAACTGGAACACCGCAGGACCCTCCCGCCGAGAGACGAGTCGTCCCCGTCAAACGACCAATTTACGAACACTCCTTTACAGGAAAAAACCACTTCAGGATTCATAAACGTCATCCGGCGTTCGCAGGAACTCTCCAGACGCACTGCAACCCGTGTTCTCGTTGTGTGGCAGCTTAAAGTGTGCGCCTTCAATTTTCTCGAGGGACCACCGACTCGTAAGCCAAGAGAAAAAAATATCGCGGCAGTCATGTCCTGCCGAGGAGCCGTGGGTTCGAAGCGCGATCATCAATATTCTGGGGCGTTTAGAAAGGCGCGACCAAAGTGCAGGCCACGCGAAAAATCACACGAGAGAGATATTTCGCCGATGTATTCCACCGGGTGATCAATCTTTAGTTTTCCACGCAGATTTGGTGCATGCGTATGGATTGGACGTTGCAACATCTCTGGGCAAGACTGAAAGCGAATCGAAACGAGGCGCGGAAAAGGTTCGATCTTACGGAGATTTTCCTCCACGTGTGTGTGTGTGTGTGGTAACGACCGAATCTAAGAAGACCGAGAGGCTCAAATGCGAAGGAAAGACGGGTGTGATCCGATGTTGCGACAGCCCGATTCATTGAAAATCAGCATGGAGGGGCATTTAAATGTCAAATCATTTCTCTCGCGAAACGTTGATGACTTAAAACTTTGTAAAAATACTGAAGATTAATTCGAGAGACAAGAGTCACAGACGAAGGGGCGCGTTGGAGGGAAGATCCTTGTGGTGAATAAATAGAAAAAAACTCGAGTCGATGCACTCGTCCTGCGACAGGATCACATTATTTAGGCCATCGCCCAAGGCGTCGCACAGAAGGGAGAAATCAAAGAGAAGGACGGACGGCGGCGGCGGCGAAGTCATTCCTTCCGCAAACAATATACGACGTGGAATTAAAAAAGATGGGAGAAAACAGATGCGAATGACATGCTGCCGCACACCAACCTTCGGGTGGACAACCGAGGAAGGGGTAAAATCCTCCGAAAGATTTATTGAAATTTAATTTATTATTCTATTTCTCATTTTCCACCAAATTCCATTCACCGATAATCTGTTGAGAAAAAAATAGGAGATGCAACATTTTTATTATATTACTTCATAGGATGATAAATTACTCTCTCCAAAATTGTCTTACGTTGATTAAAGCGGAAAATAGGTCTCGAATGAGCGATACGAGCAATGAATGAAATTTGACTTCTGCTTAAAAACGGTCGATCGATATTTGCAAACTTGAAAGAGAAATTTCATCCACATTGATTAGAAAATAAGTGACTGGAATCGATCTCAAGGTACTCACAATCATATAACGGCTCTCCTTATAGCATTGTGTCGAAAATTCTAAGATAATTCATAAACTATGCAAAAGCACGGAGTTCATTTTACTAGAAACGTCAAAACTGAGAGCGGTAAATGAGTATGTTCATTTTCCCGGAGAAATTTAATCAAGACGTGTTTGAGGAGCTCAGACGAAAATTCACTGGACTAAAGATATAATATTGATAATGACCCCGATAGCTATCGGGGAAAAATTCAATAGATCGAAGTCGATATTTATCGGTCTCTCTCTCCCTCCCTCCAATACCTTCTCTTGCCCCCTCTCTCTCTGTCACACACACACAATATCCCTCCAGCATGCGATGCAGCCGCGAGAAACAAAAGAGGCGAGACAAGCGAGCGAGCGCGTCATTACTGATGATATCGGATGGGAGGGATGGGGGGTTTTCGCCGCGGACGGAGGCGAGTGTGGGGGGGGGGAAAGAGGCGCGATATATACTCACCGCGTTCGGACACGAGCTCACGAGCACGCGGATGTGCCGACGCAGTCCGACGCTCCTTTGTCCCGACATGCTGCCGAAGTTCGCGACGGCGCCACTTCCCTCCTCCCCGCGCACTCCATTTTGTCATCTCCCATATCCTCCTCCTCCTCCATCCAATCTCGGGGCTCTCTCTCGTTTGCAAAAGCGTGGTCGACCGTCTGGCGAATCCACCGACAATGGGCGAGACGAATGCGAAGCGGGACATCCCCGGAACGACATGACACGCAGCACTCTTGCCGTAACGGGACCTTTGTTATAGAGAGAACTCGCGCGAAAGAACTAACGTTTTCATCGTTCGTCATGACTCTACGCACTGGTCTCCGAGGCACTTGTATGTCTCCGTGGAACCCTTCGCAAGAAGGATTCCATGTGTACGGAGCGTCGGAAAGGTTTTGCGCCATAGTTTATTTCTCTGAAAGTCGTCATTATTAGTACTACAGACAGAAGATGGTTTTTTCTGCAGTACTCCATCCTTTCCTATCTACTGCTAATTCTCTTGTCCCTTGGCAAATCGTCTTTTTAACGTCTGTCCTAATTTTCACCTTATATTTATCCCTTGGTCTTCCCAGCGGGTTCCTCCTCTCTATTTTTCCCTCCAATATATTCATAACGTATCCACTATGCCTCAGGGTGTGTCCTATCCACCATATTCTTATTTTCCTTATCTTTCTGCACATCAACTTCTCTTCTCTTCACAACTTTCTGTACTCGTACACTTCCTCGTTCCTAACTCTGCCCGTCCACTCGGTTTTCAGCATTCTCCTCCAGCACCATGTCTCGAAGGCTTTATTCTTCTCTGGTCTTCTTTTCCCAATGGTACTCTGATCCATAGAGTGCCATACTCCATAAGAATCTTTTCAAATTTAACTTCCTTGTTCGGAGCGATATCTTCCCTGAGCCTAGCATCTGAATAATCACGAACTAATATACACCTGATATCCGTGGAACTACTTCCGTCCCATGTCATCCTACTTCCCAGGTAGATGAAGGATTTCGTTGTTCTAATTTCTCTCCTTGTAACACTAGATCATACTTCTCTCCTAGTTCCATATCCGCGCTCCGCTTCTCTCTTCCGCATACTAGTATTTTAGTCTTCTTCCTATTTATTCCCTTGTTGTACTTGTTCGGAATTTATTCCGTTGCGTTATTTATGTATTATTTATATTTCCGCTTTTTTGTTTGTTAGGAGGTTATTTTATTACTTGTTATTTCCCCAATGTAAATGGCTGTTTTTGTACTTCATTTTTTTACTGCAGTACTTTTTCCATTGCGTTCAAGGTAGTCTGTAGGTCTTCACTCTTCTCTGATGAGTGTGTAACAAATTTTGAAAATTGGGCACCGCAGTTTTACAACCGTCTGGGTGGACTGTATATTTTTTTAAATGCCTCCTTTCCTTCATTTAGATTTACACCAGCATTCCGTTATTCCACAACCTCCCCCACGTTTTTTTTCCCAGTCACGGGTGAACCCTTTTAAGGATCAGTTTTGAACAAACTTTGAAATACTCAAGTTTATCGATGACGCTCTCAATAGCGACAGTCCCGTCTGGACATTACAAAATCGCTCATGGATACATCCCCTTTACTTTTTCCCTCTCAAACGAGAGATTCGATCACTATGGTTCGATCATTGCTTGCAGTAATGTGCATCACTGAGATATCTGCATTTTTAAACAATCCCTCCCTGCCGCCTATTGGGGCTGGAGAAGGCATCCAAATAATCGGAATAACATAGACACAACTATCGGAATGGAACTCTTGAAAATGTCATTCGCTTGGCAGCGTTCGCGTCGTAGAAATATATAGGTGCACTCACATCTTTTTGAACAGTCATAATAAATAACATGGAATGCATATTTTAACCGCAGATTGCATTGAAGCAATGTGACGGTGTAATTCGGGCTGGGTAAAGGGAACGGATCGGGAAAGTCTCGTGGTTGTCATACACCATTCATGCACCTTTTGACCTTTTCAGAAAGAAAGAGAGAGAGAGAAGTGTATAAAATGCTGATTTATATGCGAAATACCACAGCGGAAGGGGAGATAAAGGCAAAATCATCTAGTCAGATCACGCGTGAAAATAATAATATGCGTTTGCTATTCTCCCCAACTATTAATTTTCCCGAATAAACGCAAAGCAATGACATGAAAAAATAAAGAATGCCACGACTTCAAAATTCTGGGGAAAATGAAATGTTGAAAAGAAGGACGAATATTCATTCCTCCTCACGAAGCACGTAGCGAAAAAGAAAACTAACGGATTTCTGTAGGAAGACGCACGATTTTGAAATATGAACACGGCGCTGCAACCAATGATTACTGTCCGCGTCCCTAGCGGGGAACTGCCAATCAAAAATCGCCACGCAAGGCGTTAAATTGCTTGCCTCTGCCGTGGTAAACGGCGGATTCGAAAGCCTCGAATCTTAATCATCCGAGGCTGCTGCGGCGGAAGGGGGAAACAACGGCGCTCGCGCCGCCGTGATGACGGTGAAAAAATTGAAGGAAGAAACGCGTCAACGCGGCGCTTATTTTCGCAGAGAAAATTATTTTTGGAATCACAGTCAATGCATTCCCACGAGCACAAAGGCGACTTGCGTATATTGCAGAGGCATTTTTGCGTGAAATTCCATGGAGTACAAGCAATTTTCTACGTTCTACTGTAGGAGACGGGTGTGACTAACTGTTACTTGCCCGAAAGTGGAATATGTATTCACCGGAGCCAGAATATCATCGACTAAACAACAGAAGATCAATACCTAGAAGGTCTGCGAAGCAAGGATGCGTGTCCCGTTCTGGGAAAATGTCTTCTATACGCTTTTGTATGGTCAAAATAAGAGTTAACCTTTCAGCAAGAAAGTTCTACTGTTTAGCCTTTTGCATAGGGGAGAAGTGCATTTGCTTAAATGGACAAAATCATACCTGGCCTGGTAATATTGCCTATCTGTGATTGAGAGAAACATGTGATGTGATAGTCCTTCGTGAGAACACGAAGGAAGCATACCCCCAGTACCAGTTAACGAGAATGATAAACACAACATCAGCGGTAACGACATGTTCACGTCAATTGCTTCTATATTTATTCTAATAATACTGTCGGAATTAAATGCACACGGTGCTCAACTAGTACGAGTACTATTATATATTCAACCTTTTACGCACGCTATGTATTCCATAATAATTATCGCTTACTAACTGATTAGGTTTGGTGGAGGCGGTTATATTGGTAACAACCAATTGTTTCTGGCAGTTATCTACTAAGAGCAGACATATTTAAATGAGTTTAAAGGTATTGAACTCCCTAAAGTATTAAACCCAAAGAGACGCTTAAGACAGAATAAATCGACTCCATCAATTTTGAAATATAGAATATCCGAAAGGAATCATTTTGTCTGTCAAATGTAGAAAAAATGACGTATTTACTGATACATAGATATATGTACTAAAAAGAGGACCCGAGTCTCAAGTTGACACATGCAACAAGTGTCTTTGTTTGGTATACATGCGAAGAAAAGTTCATGGACAGGGAAATCGTTACTACTTGGAAATTTACGTCGATTAAGTGAACTTCAAAGTACGTCATTTAATCTGATCGATGATGATCACAGTTGTTTTTAGTAGGAAGTACGAAGGTTGTAGTAGGAGTCACAGTAAAACGCTTTTTCAGCAAATGAAACCATGATTAGTAGTAATGGTGGTGGGTATTCACGACGTCATGCCTGAGCCAGAAGCAGATAAATTTCCAATAAACTAAACGAGAATCTGCACAAATGGACGCCATTCTTCCTCCATTACGGAGTTTATCGGCACACCTTTACTCGTTTGATAAACCATCAACATAGGCTGTCATGAATTTTAGGACGAGGAGTACAGACGGAAATACTATAATGAATGCTTCAGCAGACACCTAGTGTCTCTAAGAGATTTTTTTTTAAATGAACTGTCAAAAATTCGCGAACAAAAAGATAAAATCGCTCAAATCTATTCCCCCTCGAACAAAATAGTTTGGAGAAGCTTGATCATATAGCCTCGAATGATTAGCAACAGGGAGTACTCTTTCAATGAACGTTGATTGATTGAGAGAAAGTGAGAGCTAAAGGTTTAAGTGTAGTTAAGCACAAACGACGAGTGATTCGGCCTGAAAGTGAAACCAATTGAATAGAAAATTTGCCTATCGCACTTCGCGAATCCCGTGGATTCGCCTACGTGCGAATTCCCGTTACGATGCATCCAAAATCGTCGCCAGTCATCAACCTTCCTATAGGAAGGTTACGGATCGAGAAAAATCGATCCGCAACACTGGGGAACGCGTTTTGTTCGCGTTCCAATTGAAAATCCCCCCCGTCTCGAAAACCCAGAGACGCGGTACCCCGATATCAAGTCACAAAACGGGATTTTAGGAGCGTTAAATCCAATGGGTTGGGTTGGCGGGGGTAGGGGGAGAGGTTGGTCGTTTCAAAGTTCGGAATGGCGTCGTGGGTTTCGAGTATCTCCCGAACAAGTAGCGAGTTGCCAATGAAGGAGCGGGGGAGGGGAGGGGAAGAGGAGCCAAATTAAAAGATAAAAGGCGGTTGGGTGAGGATGATGGGAGGCGAAGCAGTTTCCTGCAGGCAATCACCTCCTCCCCACCAACACAAGGTCCCCCTTTCACACACTCTCTCTCTCTCTCCGAACGGCTGGAGAAAAAGAAATCAAGGCGCATGCGCCGTCGATCCGATAGACAAAAGACGAGCATTCGGCGTCGGAAGGAACCGTGAGTGCACTCCGCGGATCAGAGCGGAGGAAGGGAGGAGGGGGAGGGAAGGTTTTCACGGACGAATTTACCGGATCCAGCAGGCACACGAGAGAAAATCCTTCGCTCGCAAAAAAAACGATGTGTCCTACCAATTCCCGTGTTTTTGAAAGAGAAGAAAGGAGACCACGCCAAACCAAAAACCCACCCACGTTCCAGGAGGGAGGCAGAAAACAAGATAATAACGAAAAAAATCACGACCTGAAGGTTGTCCTTCCATTTTCCATCCTACACCCGGGAAAGAAATCACTCTATCTCTGTCTATCCATTAATCCCCACCTCCTCCCCCTCTCTCTCTCTCTGTCTCATCCCGTCGTTTCTGGATCATTTCGGATCAGAGGGAGGATAACGGGGAATCATTTATACGGTGGTTGTGTGTGCGGAGGGGGGGGGGGCGGAAGGAGAGAGGGGACAATATCCGGGACGCGTGTGCACCAATTCCCGCCCCCGCAATTCGGAGCACCTGCGCGCGCGGGCGTGGTTCGCCTAACTGCGTCTTCTTCCATTACATTTCATCCGAATTCGGAGGCGGCGGCAGGCCTCTCCTCCGCCCCATTTGGCCCACCGGAGGAGTGAGCGTGGTCATGGAGGCGCCGGAATGTGATTAGTACGCTCGACGAACAGAACTGACATTTTGAAGCACTTCGGGTGGGACCTCCAGTCCGAATCGTCCCTATCCGTACCATTTACATATATCCTGGATTGTAACTAACAATCCAGGATATACACGAATAACCGGTCTTGTCCCCAAACTTTGATAGGGATCTGAGTCAAGGTTTTTATCCCGACCTGGTACATATTTGTCCCTTTTTGAAAAATGGCTTTCGTATTGGATCTACCTGCTCCTCCTCTCTCCCTCCGTCTCCCCCGTCGCCCGCCCGTACACACACTCTACATCTCATGAACATCAAATCACATCGGATCACCGCGATCACCATTTTTCCCGTGGCCCTGCCCCAGAAAGGACGCGAGTTCTAGCGGACGTTTTATGAAAAATAGTTCCCGTCAATAAAAACCTCCGGGATTTTACTCTCGGTGATTGATGACTCCGCTAAGGATCTCGAAAAAAATCGTTCGGGAAACATGAGATTCCTCACTTCTTTTCGCCCTTGTTCCCTCCCTCCCTCCCCACCACACCGCCCGCTCCTTTGTGCCCCACGCCGCCGCCTACCACGTTTTGAGACATTCCCGTAAAACCCTGGCGATTTCGACTCCTTCCACTGCTTCCCCGTGCGATGGAAGGGTGAGCCATTAGGGTCGAACTCGACGGTGGTACGGGGCTTGATCGATTCGTGATTTCACGGTGTTCACTTATGTAGTGCGCCGGTAAAGTAGACGTCACCGTTTCTCTTCCGTCGCTCGACGATAGGAAAGATGTTCGTTCCATCTGGGGGGACATTCCGTCTGTCGAGTGTCTGCAGGCGCGTCTATTAATTCTCGAGATGGACAGTGCTGATAGAAATCATAGTGGCCGTCCTAGAGAGTTTGCATCGCCGTGCAGTCATGGAAGGAATAGTAGAAATTGCCCGTTTGCCGATTGGGATGAATGCGCGACAATCCCCCCCCCATTCCGGAAAGCGACGGTCACCAAGGAACGCGTCACTCCACTCGTGCTACCGACGTGTGCGGATTCGCCGGACTCATCTCCTCTCGATCATACGAAACAGTCTGGGGCGTCGAAAATTTCTTATCGTGTGGGAGTTTGAACACTTCTCCGAGATGAGATTCCCCAGAGAAGAACACTGTACTCTTCGGTCCGCTCGTACGTACTTGTCGCGTTTCGTTTTTCTCTATGACCATGATTTCGTTGCAAATCACACGCTATGGTCTGCGATCTGCACACAATTCAAGGTCGTAATCGGGAAGAAAAATAAACTTTTACGCTGGTATAGAGTAGATTAGATCAGCCTAAGAAGGCATTCAAGACGAAGAGACGACTTCTATGCTCAAGGAAGGTATCACTCCAAACTAGGGAGCGCTGTGTGAAAACATTCGTATGGAGCATGGCACTCTATGGATCAGAGACATGGACCATTGGAAAAAGGGACCAGAGAAGAATAGAAGCCTTCGGGACATGGTGCTGGAGGAGAATGCTGAAAATCAAGTGGGTGGACGGAGTTAGAAACGAGGAGGTGTACAGGAGAAAGTCAATGTAGTGGAGTACGATGAGGAAAAGAAGAATAAGGTGGATGGGACACACTCTGAGGCATAATGGGTTCGTGAAGAATATAATAGAAGGAGAAATAGAGTGGAAGACCCCACGAGGAAGACCGAGGGACAAATATATAAGGAAAATTATCGAAGACCTACCAAGGAGTAAGAGACTAGAAATTAGTACATAAGAAAGGATGGAGGGCTGCAGTCAACCAATCTTGGGATTGAAAACTGATGATGATGATGTGGGAATTTCAGCGATATGTCATCAAATTACCTGTACCTCATTGATGGTTTCAGGGTACCTGCAAGCAACTTAACGTTGTACCAAAGGGGGGGGGGAGAGAAAGAGAGGATTTGTATTTTAATCCTCCTAATGGCGCTTAGTTTTCGTAAATAGTGTAATCTGTGTACGAGCGGTTCTTTTCATGTATTTCCCGTGGTAAGGAATAATCCCTACGTCTGTTAGTTTGGGTATTCATTTCTCTCAAATTGTAAACCTGTCCAGACCGCCCTATATATATTGGCCTGCGAGCAATTGATTGAACTTCACTGCCGAAATCGGCTTTCCTAACCTCTCGATTACTCTTTATTCCCGTGGATGAAATACCAGCCTCACACGAGCACTTCTTTGACTCAAATATCGGATTTCCATAACGCCCTCACGAGCATGTTTACCACCAATCCGAATCACGAATTGGCAACATCATTGGGACACTAGGATTCAGAGTGTGCATTGGTCGTCTCGTGCGTGCCCTTTTTTTCACAGGGCCATCCCCACGACTCGAGTGGACGCCCCGTGCCTTCGTTGACTCGTCCTTACGGTCACTTGGACGACCGTAGTACTCGAGACCCTTGAGGCGTGCCTCTATCCGTCTGGCGCACTAATGAAATCGTTGTCGGAGCTGGAGTTTACTTTTCGTGGTCAAATCCGTTCTCCAATTGATAAAGGGTGATGCTATTTTCACGATTCTTCCGTCGATCGACCAGATGAAAGGTGTAAGTGTCGCAACTCAAAAAGCTATTATCCTCCGCGCTGACCGTTTCCGAAATTCGCCTTGCAAAGAAATCTCCTTCAAATCCTTCGACGGCGCTGCGGATGAATCGTAAGAACTCGGACGGCTGGAGAGTGGGGAACCCTCTAGGGGTGCAGGGGTGCGAGTTAGTGGCGGCGGTGAACGTCTAGAGACCCCCCCTCCCTCATCTT
>WURS02050338.1:0-10982 GCA_011762765.2 Rhinocypha anisoptera | reverse complement strand
AACCATCAGTTGACAAAAAAATCCCCTCAAAGCTACCTCAGGAGTAGACAATGAAACTGTTTCTCTTGCATTGATCTACCATTTATGTAAAAATGATGTGTGTGCTGACAGGGCACTTACCACTTCTTCTCCATTCTCAACTCCACACTCCTTCCTCCCAACTGAGAAATCATCAGAGCCAACGTGCCACTTCTCTGTACGTCCCCATCTCTCACAATGAAGACCTTGCTTCCATAAACCACTACCTCTCCACTCATATCCATTCCCAATTTCCTATTAACCACTAGGCTGTGGAATACGTTGATCAACATTTTGGTGTGCGACTGCGGAGAATACATTCATGTACGAGGGTAGATCGGAAAGTAACGCATTTAATTTTTTTCTCCCCTGGTATTGCAGCTGGAATGTTGAAATTTCACGATGATATAGTTTGAAGTTTGCGCTATAGAGGGTATTTTGTTTTCATGTGCAGCTCTAGCGAGAGAAGCCTGAACTATGAAACAAACATGGTGCGCATGTTACTGTCGTCCACGTGTGAAGAGCAGCGAAGTGTAGTTCGATATTTGTGGGCCAAAGGGCATTCACAGAGTGAAATTCACAGGGACATGCATGGCGTGCATGGGGACGACTGTCTGGACTGTAGCAATGTCTCCAGGTGGTTTGAATTCTTCCAAGAGGGCCGCGTGAACCTTAGTGATTCACCACGCTCAGGACGGCTGGTAACAGTTTCAACTTCGCAAGCGACTCAATCTGCTAGGAAAGTGCTTGTGACAGTGTTCTGAGACATGTTTGGTGTGTTATTGGTGGACTTTGCTGAACACGGAATCACTGTGAATGCTGCAGCCTACATTCAAACTTGTGTGAGTTGTGTCGTGTCCTTCGTGATAAACGCCGCAACATTAATGGTGTCAAACTTCTTCATGACAATGCCAGTCCCCAAGTTGATGCTCCTGTTCATGAGAAACTCGCCAAATTTGGGTGGGAGGTGCTCTATCATCCTCTAGCATCCACCATACAGTCCGGACCTGGCACTGACTGACTTTCATCTGTTTGGTCCCATGAAGAAATTCTTGGCCGGCCAATACTTTGCAACAGATGCGGAAGTGAAATCAGCAGTCCGCGGATGGCTATACTCCCAAAAAACGGACTTCTACAAACAGGGCATATTGAAACTGGTACCGCGATGGAAAAAATGTGTTGAGAAACTGGTGACTATGTAGAAAAGTAGGTCAAAGATGTAAGTTAATTTGTGATTCGTTTGGTTTTGGTACATATTAAACTTTTTGGGAAAAAAATTTTTGTGCGTTACTTTCCGATCTGCCCTCGTATATTGTTACAGAATATATATGTACATATAAATAGCGGGATACATTCATAATTTATATGTATTGATTTATGATTTGCTTTTCTCAATTTACAAGAAACTTCCTTATTGAGTAAAATGAATTAATTGTTGAACGAAACCTTAATTGGGCCTAAAAATTGTTTAGAAATTTTTTCATCAGTTTGCTGGAATATGGTCAAACATCATGAGAGGAGAGAGAATGGTTACTAAATGTCGCGTGAGGTGAGAGAAAGGTGAAATATCAGGCGGGGGGAGAGAGGTGAAATTTTGCACGCATTTTATTTTTTTGCTGATTTTATGTTGGTACCTATCTCTATAGATAGATATTTTGATGATTTAGTTTTTGAGCCACATACAGTTATTATGATAACATATGGGCGAATGAACTACGTTGGAAATATAACGTGATACATATTCCTATTTCACATTATATAGTTGTTTTAATACACTGTAGTTATGAAATGATACATTTATCTTTCATTCAATATCACCTTTTAGTTGAGACAATGCCAGACTTTATATACAAAGTGATTTCACTTTGCAAATACCTACTAGGTATATTAATCAATACGCATATAGTTTCACACAACACAGTAACATATTCTACAATTGGGAGGATACATCTGAAAAACACAGTTCTGAGGGCAGTAGGGTCTCTTATGTCAGTGTGTCTATAAAGAAAGCCGGCTACAGACATCGCCTCACAACCATCCTCTTTATGTGCTCCTTGAATGTTAACTTGGAGTTAAAGGTGACTCCTAAGTCACAATGGGAAGTAACATAAGGAACAAGTTCATGTGAGAGGGTGTATGGGTGGGAAGGGGGTTCCCTTTTCAGAGAAAAGGTCATCAATGTATGTATGTATGTTAAATATAGAAAAGATGAGGAGCCTGCTGTTGTTCCATTAAGCTTCTAAGGAAAACAAATGCTCAAATATTATTATAATGGATTTACTGAGAGAAACAAACACATTTTTTTTCAAATATGTATACTGTAATATCGGACTTTAAAGAAAACAATATGTTGATTTCATCATACTTAAGCAGCTTTAACCTCTGGGGACAACAATGGGGCATCCATAGCAACCAAGTATAAAAACCTGATAAAAATTTAGTATTGTATCAGAACTACTTCAATTTTTAGACCAGGGTGCCAAAAAGCATGGAAAGCATTAAAAACTGCAGTATTTCAGGCAAGTTTTAGTCCAATTTCAAAGCTTCTAATCTTTTTCATATTTTAAAGTTTGTGTAACGTCAGAATTATTTGTACCATTCTCCTCCTCGGGAGTAAACCAAAAAAACGCTGCACACTTCCAAATTTATGTCCTTATTCTCTCTTTTCTCACTTCACGATCCCCTCACTTCACACTCAACAGTCCCCTCTATTCATACACAACAATCCCCACTCTTCCCCTTACACAAATACCAAACAAAAACTTTCCAACAATCAAATATCCAAAATTCTACTCCATATCAACAACAATGAAACAAATGGCCAATGCACAACATCACAACAATAGGCCAGACATTACAAGTGAATGAAACTTGAGGTGCACAGTAAAATTCTCATTTATCCATTACTTTTTATTACATATTCCCAGCTCTTTCTTGGAGTTTTCGATTTTTTTCATACTCACTGAATGAATAAGTACCTTCCCTGAATGTTCCAGGCCAATAGCTTAAGTAAAGGTGCCCAGGGATTTGTGTCAATGTCAGTGTGAGTCAGTGAAATTGCAACTTTATGCATACTAATGTCTAACACATTAGCTACAGTTTAACATCACAAATCCTTGGGAAACAGTTGTCAAGTTCCACTCTCACTCTTCAATTACGAAATTGATAAATAATACATTCAAAGAAATTATTTCTTGATATTATAAGACTTTAACAATTGAGCACATGCCTTTTGCATATTCTTATGGCCAGACATTAAAATCTCCTTACTGAATGAAATAATTGTAGTTAAGCTAACATTTCTCAGAAACTATTTAGCTTATCATTTCCAAACAAAACAGCTATTAAAGGAGAAGCAACATAGTTTATTAGTCTTCATTCTTTTTTAATGATTTTGTCTACATAAAACTTTCTTTTTAATTCTTCTTACAAATAATGTAAGAAGAATTAAAGGAAAGGGAAACCACATTTTTGCTGGAAACCAATTATAATATTCTACATCTTTATTGAAGAATGAGTATTTCCCTATGTTTGAGACCTGCATGGTTGGTCCGATTTTGTGCAAATACTCCGTTCTTGCGGAATAGCTTGTCTTATTAATTCTTCCCAATATATATTCTTTCAAGCATTAACTCCAACATTAAATACACACAACAAATAAACATTAAATACACACATCTGGGACACTTCTTTCCTTCTAACCACTTTTCCCACCCTAGCTTTTTTAGCATTTCTGTCATGCTGGCTCCCTTCTTGAAGTCTACCCATAACACATCTGGCACCTAACTCTTTCACACAACCCACTGATATCAGCCAGCTAGCCTCTGCTTTGACAATTAGGTGATATTTTTGTAAGCATTATTTTCTCCGGTTGTCCTTTTGATTTTCTGCTTTTTGTTGTTATTTAGAATTATACTTTTGAAAAACAGGATTCCTTTAACATTGATGGATCTGTTAATTTATTTATATTTTCTTTTGCTACTTATTGTTGCATGTGTTGTTGTAGTTTAGAGTACACCCTCCATTGGTTTCACTATTAAACTCCCATTAGAAAATATCTAGGTTCATTAATAATACCGACAATATCATTGCATTAGATAAATGACATCTCACAGAATATGAATGAAATTATATTGTCATTAATTCTACAAAATTAAAATGGCAAACATTTTTCATTTGTACAATTAGGTTTAAATAAATATAGTGAGTTAAAGATTATGAATAGCACCAACAAATTAAACACTATAAACCCATGCGTGTTAGTTTGATGGAGATGACCATGCAGTATGGTTACATATAATAATGGTTGCTTTATTTTCCCTGAGGTTTGTACTATGCATACATACCCAAAGTCCTGCGCACTTTGAACTTCGAAGATCTGTCGCTGATTAAACCATTGCTGCTAGCATCTCATTATCAATTATTTACGTAGGTATCTGATGTTTGTTTATATTGAAAATGTTATTGTTAGTTGCAAAATCCCTTTTAAAACTTGAAGTGATTTGTTCTATAGTACAGTAACATTTTCATTGTGTGAAAAACAATGTGGTTATAGCAACACAAAAATTACAGGGGGGACAGGTGTGTGTAATTTATTCCATTTTTGTAATTGCCAGTTAACTGAAAGAGTATTTTTAGTGAAAGAGTTTCACAGTGTTAAGTCTGAAATCATATCTTAGGTAAGAGTAAAAAGAACTCAAAGAATATATATATATAGAGAGAGAGAGAGCACTATTTTTGCATTACTATATGACAGAGTGCAGAAATATTAATGCAAGAGTTCATTAATTAGGTCAAATAAATTATTATGTAGAAAGTTTAATAATTTTTTCTTGAAAACAGGTATTTTAACTTCATATTTGAACCCATATTGGTAACCTATTGAACAACATTAAATCCATTAATTTGGCCTCTGAACCATATATGTAGTGGAATAAACTTGCATGCGCCATAAAGATAGTCTTGAGTGGCTCCCTTCCTGAGCTGCAAAGGATTATACATATGGTGCTTTGTGTTTATTTTGAGTAGCTTATGAGAAATGGAATACATTTACATTTCCTTTGTGAGCTCTTTAGTTAATTAAATTAAATGATTCCTGCCAAATGCCAATTCAAGAAGTTTCTTGATGAGGTGAAACAAGGAAACACTTGATAATGGTGTAGTGCACCAAAACATGTCGAAATAAAGAAGAAGTTTTTTAAGTGGAAATTACAAATTTTGTAACTTATCTCTTAGGTGAAACAAAGTTTTACCCAACTTCTTCATTTAAACATCATTGTCCCTTGAACAAATCATTGAATGTGGTTCCATGCTATAATAATCTTCTTCTCTCTTTGCCTGATTTAGGGATCCTGATGGTGCAGTTGCCTATGCCAAACAGGTTATAGCAGATCTTCTGTGTAATCGGATTGATATCTCACAGCTGGTTGTGACAAAGGAGTTGGCAAAGCAGGACTATGCTGCCAAGCAAGCACATGTGGAACTAGCCATCAAGATGAGGAAGCGGGACCCAGCCGCAGCACCCAAGCTAGGAGACCGTGTACCATATGTGCTGATTGCTGCTGCCAAGGGAACACCGGCATACATGAAGGCTGAGGTAGGAACAAATTGAATTAGTTAGTTCCTTTTCAAACGCCATTTGATATTCACTCAGTCACACTGAGCCTGAGTCAGATGCACACAAGAATATTATAATATATATATTATAATAGAATTATATTATATTATTAGAATATTATTATATATATTATATTCCCAGAGGAGATAATTCAGTATGAGAATTTTGCTTATATTTTAAAATAAAAAAATTGTCAGAAACTTGTTAAGTATTCAAATGTTTCATATATGGTGCAGATTATTGGTTAATCGTAAATCACCTCTCCATATTTACTTACATATAATTAGTGCAAGTTTCAAAGATGAAACTGTTTTATAAAAGAGTGAGGATTGGACTACACCAAATAATACTTAATCAAAATTTTAAAATGCTGATGATGGAATAGGGTCCTCAAGTATATGAATCTGGTGTAGAACAGTCAAACCTCCATAATACAAAGTACCAGAGAAAAGAGTTTGAATTATGGTGGTGAACTCCAAGGTGGAACTTTTTCTAAAGCTAGGAGTAGTAGTGGTGCAGTTCTTATCCACAGCACTACCTAGACAAGTGCCACTGAATATGTACTAATGACATCACCAAATAATGTCTAACCACTCTAGTACAACACTAGTTCTCTTTTATTCAACCTTTTCACTAACTTGCATTGTTGTTTATGGAAAATTATTCTTTCCAATCCATCTGTCACACTGTAATACACAGACGTATCTAATTACTCTTGAGTTTGGTTACAATTTATGATGTATTTCAGCTAGTAGTTGTTCTCTACTTTCAACTTCATTAGATCACATTAAAATCTGCTTTACTATTATTTGTAACTGTATTGTATTTTTATGATTGATCATATTGTGGTAGTAAAGAGTAATGATTTAGGCTATCATTTAATGAGGATTTGCTCCCAATACTTACTAAACTTCCACCTGCTTTTTTCAGGGATTATCTGTTTCAATTTCACATTTATTTTATGATTTCAGTTCTCTCTGGAAAATAGGTCCTTTGTTGTTGAGCACAAACATTTTGATAATTTCCTTCAACTCATGATTATGCCTGAGGTTGGGAATTCTCAAATGTTTCTTTGGCTATATCAGGAATGTAACACTTTCTCTGGACTCAAACATATGATATATCAATCTTAAATAAAATACCATATTGCAAGGCTTACATCTCTTCTTAATATTTTTCTTCACTTTTCTTGAAGTTTGTAGAATAATTTACTCAACTTGGGGTAATTTGGCTTAAGAGAAATTTGAATTGTATAAGCCTCTCGACTTCCTTACTTACAACTTCTTGCAAATATTTGAATTTTGATCCTAAGAATAACTGCAAAATCTTCTATGCTTTGAAAATGATTATTATGAGACAAGGTAACAACAATTTCACTTGAGCTTCCTTTCTTTCCAGGATCCAATATATGTACTTGAGAACAACATACCAATTGATTCAAACTACTATTTAGAGAATCAGCTGTCTAAGCCTCTACTTCGAATATTTTCACCCATTCTAGGGGACAACAAAGCTGAGTCAGTCCTACTGCGTAAGTACTAATTATATTACAGTGCAGTTAAAAGAAAAAAATTCTTGGAACTAATATGTAATCTTATGTTACCAGGACTTAAACAAACGCATTGCATAATTTTAAAATTTGCAATTACTTTTGTTAAAATGGACAGGATTTGGAGACCTCTGTGGTAACATGGTGCCTACCTTGCAGGATCTTTTTAATTTTAAAATTGAGAACCAAATACATACATACATATAGGGAAAATTTGAGGCTATCTCTAGAATGAAATTAATTGATTATTATTATAATTAATATTAAAATAGTTGATTATTGATGAAAAACTTTTAATGTCTCTTGGACAAAAAATAAATGATTGATTGATTGCCAGATGCTGTTGACTCTACCCAGTTTTCTTGTCAAATTTACCATTATTTCCTCAAATATACAGTGAACATACACAAAAAGAAGTAAGATAATCTACTTCTCATTTAAATTCAGTTATATGTATTAGTGTTGTTATTGATGTGAAATGATTATTTTATTATCAACTTTATCAGCATTGTTGTTAATGTATTTCAAATCATTGTTACTTATCTAACATAGATACCAGAATTCCTATCTAACCAGAACACAAAACAACCCAGTTAATTCAAGAATTGGTATACTTATTAGAATTTATGTAAGAAAACATACATTTCTCTCAAATGGTTACAATTTGATATTTTAGTAAAACTTACCAAATTTATTTTCCAAGCAGAATAATAGTACCCTGGTTTCCCACTGACACAAACAATATTGAGAATTCCTTAATTTTAAAATAAATTTCCTTAAAAGCTATATTATCTATTGGTGAATTAGATTGGACTAGTTTTCATGATGGGGAAAATATTGTTAGTAATAGGTTGAGTAATATATAATTAATTCAAGTAATAAAACTTTTTTGATATTATGAACATGATTCTTCATATTAAATTCACCACAAGTAATTTGATGGTGGCAGAGATAGTAGGAGATTGTCACGCAATATCAAGAACTGGTCTTTGCCTGGTGACTTGCTAGTCTTAAAGAACTCAGAACTGTTTGTTGTTTGTTTTAGCACACTGAATTTTATCACAGCTCTTTCAAAATCTTTTCAAGTAGAAACAATCTCAGGGTGATCTGGGGAACATTTTAAGAACTGTTGAGTTCTTTAGAAGACCCTGTGCTGATAATAGTTTTAAAAGCCCATTCAAAACTCTCTCAATTAAAACTCTCTGTTAGATATTATGCTATGAGTGTGTGCCTCCATTTTATCTTCCCAGGCGGTGACCATACAAGGACAAAGGCTGTGGTGACCTCTAAAGTGGGTGCTCTATCTGCATTTACACAGAAGAGGGAGACATGTCTTGGGTGCAAGGCAGTACTTCCAAAAGATTCAAAGACAGGGCCAGTATGCGTGCACTGTTCAGCACGCAAGCCTGAGATTTACATGTGGGAACTAGAGCGCATGCAGGCACTGGAGGAGAGATTCTCCCGGCTATGGACGCAATGCCAGCGCTGCCAGGGAAGTCTTCATGAGGAGGTGCTATGCACAAGGTGAGTGTACCAGTTATACATTGTACTCTCCTCATGTCAGAGGACATTCCCTCCGGCATATACCAAGTTCCAGAAAAATATTTTAGATCAGGACTGGGCAACCATTTCAATTCTGAACCATGTGTAATATTTGGTGCATGGGCATTCTTTTTTTAGTTTTTACTATTCTCATAATGGGTTTAGGTGGAAGAAAAGATTTAAAAAATCTGAATTTCATTCCAAAAATAAATTATTTTTTATTACTTTGACTAGGTTAGTAATCATACAGTATTAAAAAACTCCATATAGAAATTTGTGAATTCTCATCATACAGTAGAAGTCTGCTATAATGAGAGCTGATAAATGACGAAAATTTTTTCGTTATAACGCACACTCGTTATAGCCAATGGTCATTTAAATTCACCTCTTTCGGCATTTATAACAGCATTAAAAGTAGGTGAAGTGAGCCATGAAGTAGTTGTATCAATCCATCCGCAAATGCATTGAAAATAGATCGTTTCATTTAAAAAAATTTAAAATATTGTCACCAAAACTCACGCACTTGTAACTAATGTGCGTCACACATCGGTAGTATCTTTGGCAACATTTCATGAAAATCATAGTTGTGGTATGACTTATGGTTTACAATTACGATTCCATAAATAAGAGGAGGGTCGAAAGATTGGCCGTCCTGCTAAGGTCAACACAGAAAAATGGGACCAGCCAATGGGATCTCCTTCACTCTGGGTTAGAGCTGGTGAAAAGTAGATTCCCCCTTGTTCGTTTGCTCCTCCCCTCTCTGACTTTCAACTAATCCCTTCTCTTGCTTGTCCATGAAAAAGGGACCTGAAAAGTGGACCCCCTGAAGCTTGGAAGTCTCTCCCAACCCCCATTTGACCTTCAACTAATACTTTTTCCTGCATTGACTACAAGTCTAGATCATCGCTCCATAAGAGCATATGTTGTATCTCGTATGTTCTTTTATTCCGATTGATCGGCTATAAGGACGAAATATCACTAGTAAATGACAGACTGGAGCACAGATTCCAAGATAAGTTGTTCAGTCATTCGCCATGAAAGTCTATGACATCAAACCACAAAGTCTCCTCTCGTAAAATCACCACAAAGTCACTCGTAAAGTCTTCATTACAATGTAGATTCGCTAGGCATGACAATGTAATGCGTGTTTGAATCCTGTGATTTATGCAACCCAAACACCAACTACAGCAAAATCTATTCGCTACAGCAATAGTGCAGGTGTGACCACTCTTAATAACCGGTGGAACTCCTTTTGTTTTAACACGTGGACCAACCATCTCAAAATGATCACTCGCTATAGCGATGCTCTCGTTATAAGCCATACTCGCTATAGTGGACTTCTACTGTATTTATATCTATTTAGACAGACTTTTTTTTATTTTTTAGGAAAGCAAAAAAATTATTTCTGTTGTTATAACATGGATTTCCACAAAGTCTCGGCCTTAACCATTTCTCAAATCAAAGCAAAAAATGATTACAAGGAAAAATGCAGTTAAATTAAGCAACGTGGAAATAAATTTTCATTGACCAAACAAATATTATATTTACAGAGATATTTTTTAGATATTTCTCTTTTACATTCAGTTAACATTGGTGCTAGTGGTTGAAATAAGAATCAACAGTGTTTACTAAATTTGGTACCTTTATAAACTTCAGGATGTTTCCTGGTCTTGTATTTTTAAATTTTTGAAGAAAAGTGTTCACATCTTTTGGCACTCTCAACTAATGGTAGAGAATTATACTTTTCATTATTAGCCACTGGTGTATATTTTTTTAACAAAAAGTTTTATAGAATTTAATTTCAGAAATTAATTTTTCATATAATTACGTAATAATTCATATAATAGTACGAGGGTGGTCTGAAGAGTTTCTGACCTCAACGTGAAAATGGCTGCACTCGTAATTAAAGGTAGTGAATTTCGTTGTTCATCTGTTGACAGTTACTCACCAAAGTCTCAGCCATTTTGGCAATGCTGCTGTTATGTAACAGTCTTTTGAGTGAGTTGAATTGGGTTTTTTTGTGAAAATGTACAAAATCGAGTATCGAGCTGTTATTAAATATTTGATTTTGAAAGGCAATACTCCTACGCAAATCACAGATGAGTTTGATTCTATATATGGGGACTCTGCACCATCATTTACCACAGTGAAATTTTTACATGGCCGTAAGGCTTGGGAGACGTTTGGGACGTCCAAAAACTGCAACTACCGACGAAAACATTGCCAAAGTTCACCAAATGGTGCTAGACGACCGCC
>WURS02050327.1:0-10982 GCA_011762765.2 Rhinocypha anisoptera | reverse complement strand
CTGAACGTAAAACCGTGGTTGGCGGGCGAAGAATCGGCTCAATCCACAGAGGGCAATTCGTGTTTATCCACTGCCACAATGGCTCCACTACCGGAATAAGAGTATAGAAAACTCGAAAGGAAACAACGACAGACTTAAAGGGACCGTTCGTAATTAAAATACGACAATCAAATTAAAACTGCGAAATTCATTGAAATAATAGGAAAAAAATCCATAGTATATATGCGGGTGATCTAGAGACTCTTATATCTACATTTTGTCTTCTGGTGGCTATCAAGAGGGAGAACAAGGCTACAGCGGAACTTGGATTATTCAAACTTTTATCATTTTGAATCGTCTTTAATTTCTTAATTATTTTTCTGACCCCTAGCATTTTGTGCTAGTAATAAGTAAAAATGCTAAAAATCGTTGGAAAACCTATTTTCTCTGATTTTTGTGACAAACACTAATGTGATCGTTAAGAATAAAGTTTTTGTTAATCCACGAATTGAAAATAATATTCGTAAACTCTTTCGTTTAAATCGTATTTTTCGATTAATAGAATTTCTTAATGGCCCCTATAGGTTCAAATTATCAACGTCCCACTGTATTTTGAGATCCTTGACAAAGAATGGAGCAAAGCCTAGTGAAGTTCAAATACTTCTCCCTGTTGATGATCACCGTTTGAGCGAAAGTTCCATATGGGAATCTCCAAATCACCCCTTATATTGGCACTAGGTTCTCTTTCTAATTTCCCTTAATAGCTAATAGCTCACGTTCCATCGGCATCATTCAAGATTCTTCTATGACACCCCTATGACGATAGAAGTGCCGAGAAACACACAGGTCTGGATCGAATTCGATGACCGGATCAGAGGTACGCGGCTGAGAATCACTAGGTGTGTTCCACTATAGAATTACGTTGTCGTCGCTAGTTTGTGTTCAACATGCCCCATTTAAAAAGACACCAATGTCACGATTTCTGAAATGATACCGGTTGCCTCAACCTTACGTCGGCTCTCGAATGTATCATTACAAAATTGTATAGCCAAACAAATTAATCATGGAATTGGATGAACAATCACACGAAAAGTGAAAGGTACCAGATGACTGTAAATATTATTATGATTAATTCAGTTACATTCTTTAGCCTCAACCACAGATACCTACTGGTAAACACCTTTCCATCAAGTAATCTCAGATTAGACAAAGTCGATAGTTAACTTACGATGCTAAAAATAGGAACCAAGGAACCAGGGAACAAGGACCGAACAAGAACTCATATCATTACCGACCTCGGTGGCAGTGGGGTAACGTCTTCGTCTGTCAGCCTGGAGGTCACGGCTTCGAATTCCAATTAGGTGGATTTTTCTAACTTAAATTAAGCAATTGTAAAAAGGATAAATGAACACAATAAAATTACTAAATATTTTTCAGTTACCTGTTCAAATAGGATTAACTGTTTCATGAAAAAATAGGTAATATATTTAATTATTAAATTATAATTTGCTGTACGAATTCAAATATTTATCACTTATCAACGTGTTTCACAAACAGGCAGGATATCGACGTCTTGATAGTCAACCACTTAAAGGGAAACAATCGCGACACATAATGGCTGAGAAACAAAATGTTTCACCAGCGAGTGAGTGAAGGGTCGGCTGCCATGACGAACTGGATATGGAGAGGAAAACACGATTAAATACAAGAAGCAAGACCATAGCCAAACGGGAAACGGATAATTAAGGCACCAAGAATACTTTCACTCTCAAAGAGCGCTAATTTGCGCGCGAGGCGAAGCTTTTTGGGAGTGAACTCCATTCACTGCTCCCCGAGCTCTTTGGCGAACGCAACGCGCAGAGAGGCGAACGTGAAACAAGGAAAGGGAAGGGTAGAGGGAGGGAGGGGGGAAACTTTAACTAATAATAAAGCGCGACACATTTTTCGACGGAGGAGAAATCCATTAGGGGTGGGGAAAAATTAGTTTAACGCCCGAAATATCCTTCCATACATTAAAATGGCCATCGCTTTCCACCCTCGTTCCCTCTCGCACTCCAGCCACAAGGACCGAAAGGGTGGGAGGGAGAGCCGAGGCGGAGAGGAAGAGGTGGTGGAAACCAAGAGGAGAAAAAAACCGGCGGGAGAACGGAGAGACCTGCGACAACAAAATGAATCAAACCGAACACCTCGGCCGGGTGAGGTGGAGGCAGAGAGAGGGGGCAGGGGGAGGAAGAAGACCTTAATTTCACACTATGGTGGAGAGAGGGAGGGACGGAGAAGGTTTCGTCACAATTGGTAAGCACCCTCTTCCCTAATGGTCCCTCCTCCCCTCCAATTCCGTCATCCGCACTCAACCCTAAAAATCCTTCTTCGAAAAATTTATGTATGTATGTACTTCTAAGCACATGTATATGTATGCATATATATATATATATACATACGCACAGAATCAATCATATATATAGCAACCGCCAATTGGCGGAAACACACGATAAATGATATAAAATAAGGAAAAAGATAGTAACACATTAAAGGACAAATAAGATGTGGCTAGGAAGATGGAAATCCATAGATTCCAAACAGAAAAAAATTTAATAAACCGGATTTGGACCTTGGTCTTTCTATTACCTGTCGAACGTAATATGATTTACCCTTTCCTAATATTCTATAATATATGTGCACAGTCAGTCTTCTACAGGAGACGAAGGGTAGCAGTAGCATTAGAAAGCTTCCGTCAAAAAGTCTGTCCCTTTTCTCAGTGTCTCTGTGATTTTCGAGTGTCATTTGTGCCGTTAAAGACGATAAAAATTGATCTACTGAGTTTATATTCAAGTTTATACATATAATTTATAGTTAATGTTAAACTAACGGTGAGGTTGAAGTATCTGAAGATAATGTTGTACCGTCGATATCTTGGTCGTACTAGTAAAAGAAATTACTAAGTGGAAAAGTGTATTTTATCCAGTTACTTTAATTACCGGTGAATTCCACAATTTTTTAGATATAATGGAAACCCAGTCCGTATATTCGTAAACGAATTTTGTATATATGCTAGTTCTTCTTGTGCGTATTTCTGCTGTGTGATAACATACTTATACTCCATGTGAGACTTTCAAGTATTTTATGGTGGAATAAAAACCAAACTATTTGGCTTCAGTGCGCTTACCTTGAACCATCACTAGTCCCGACGACTAGGACACTCCTGTGGTGAACTTTGGGCGGGTTATTTTTTTCACCCGGTTGCACCCACGTCTGGGTAACGTGTGTGCGATGAGGCGGCGGAGAGGAGATCGGACGGTGAGTGGCGGATGGAGAAGAGATGCGGGATCTGACGGCGCCTCTGCCCGGGGCGGGGACGGGGGCGATGGCGCGGAGGAGAAATGGACGGCTCGAGAAGGGAAGGAACGAAAAGGCGCTAAGTAGATGGCGGAGGAATATACCATAAGGGGTTCCTGAATGTTCAGCCGTTGACAGGTGAAGTCTGCCATGGTTCGAATGCGGGTTTTTGCGACGTACAGGAATGAATCTGGATTGGTGGGTGGAGATGGTAACTGAGTAATCATTCGATCGATTATAAAATATAAAACTGGTTCTGTTTATGATGAATCATCTACCCATTTGTGGGCTTCGATGTGAGCCAGACTTGCAGTGAATGGGAAAAACGGAAAACTATAGAGCAGAATTGAAGAGGATACCGATTCATAGGAAAGAAATGCCAGGATACCGATCAAATACAGAGGAGTGGGGTACTATACACACTCATTACGCCAATGTATTGTTTCAAGGCATTTAAAGAATACGAATGGTGCCGTTCACTTCCTTTAAGTCTATTTAAAAATGTATATCGTTATGTATTCATTCGTTGACCACACTTTTTTGACTTATATGGAATTTGTTGTGCCAATTCTGTCAGTTGACCTATATTTCAATCATTATCCAGAGATTAACGCAGTAGCGGTAAATACCTTGGCACACATATTTATTTATTTGTATTAGGGTAAACAAAGGATACAGAGCCTGATCATTTACGGTAAAATAACTGTTATACATTCGTGGGTCTGGGAAAAATATTCAAGAAAATCTATAGTTCGTAAGGATTGTAGAGAAAAGTCAATGTTATTTTTATTAACCATAAGTTAATATATACTCAAGATCTAAAAAAATAATAAATTCAGTAATTACTGCAATAACTTACTGTGTATTAACCATTTAAGTTACGGGATAGTGTTTTGCCTCAATTTCCTTAAAAATAAAAGTTATTATGAAGTATAAACATAGGCCATTAAGAATGTGGTTACATTGTTAGTCTTAATAACATTTTTTTTCTCATCTCATTTTACCAAAGCAAATGCATAATCAAAGTCAAAATTGATTAGTCTTCTGGAGGCGAGGTTTCAAAAGAATGAAAGCCATTCGTCAGAGCAATGAAACACATTCCCCTGAAGAGAAGAAAGCGGAAAAAGTTCTACGAAACTAGGGTCAAAGCCTAATCCACAAACTCGGATTTAAGAAAAAACCAAGACCGAGTAAAGTCTTTCACGAGACAGCCTCGAGTTATTCTTTTCTGAAAAGCACACAGAAGTTGCGTGAGGTTTCCTCCGGGAAATTTTTGAGCCCGTGCACAAACACACGCCCGCTTTGGCACAAATTCGTTCGGCAAAGAAGAAAGGGAGATGGCAAGGGCTCGGTGCGGGAGTAGGCAGGGTATCGCGTCGGAGGCCGGGATGGGAAATGAGAAAGAATGGACTCTCCCTTTACGTTCACAGGTCGAAGCATTAATAACAACGATTACTCACAACAAAACAAGATAGGGTGAAGATAAGCGTGCGTGTGTGTGTCGCGGTGATGGCGAAACGCGGTGTGAGCGAGGATGGACAAAAACGAAGGTATAAAAAGAGGAAGAAAACGAGAATGATTAGCCATGACCAAGTTGGCTAAACCGCCGCAGGGCAAGGGAAGGGATTCCCGATTGTCAATTATTGTGATCCGATTCTGATTCGATTCCTTTCCGACTCGATCCTGATTCAATTACGATTCCGATTCAGTTTCGATTCCGATTCGAATCGATTCACATGATGCGATTCCAAAATATTTTAGAGGATATGATTTTTCGAGAGAATCGATTATAACAATACGATTCGAATCGGTTCATTCCTTGAAATTTCCCATCTCTAGTTTTTATCAAAATTCTGTCGTTATGGTCTATTGCAATCAGAGGTGGGCGATTTAAAGGAACGAATGAATTCGAATCGTATTGTGTGAATCGAATCGCTCGAAAAATCGGATCCTCTAAATCGATTCGAATCGCATCATGTGAATCTACTCGAATCTGATCGGAATCGTAACTGAATCGAATCGGAAGGGAAACGAATCGAATCAGAATCGGATCACAATAATCGATTCAAAACAATCGGGATAGTATTAAAATAATGGAATCGAATCGGGATCGCCCATTTCTAATTTCAATATCATTTATGATTCCCAGGATGGTGTTAGATCCAACCTCGTCAAAAGATTTCTCCAAGTTCAGAAATGCAATGTACGTTGCCAGGCATTTCTGTAGTTTCTTTGTCAATGCGAGCCTAAGAGTAATGAGTTCTTGTGCTTTTGGTTCTTTGAAATCCAAAATGGTCTTATGCTTTCTTCTTATTCGTGGTAAATTATTTTTGTCTGAATCTTTGATGCCGTGCTCTTCAAGTTAATCGCACACAAATCGGAAGTTTTGCAATTATTTTCCCTTTTCGTTGTGTAGGCAAAATTATGTTCTTTTTGAAGTGAAAGTAAAGTTTATTTTTTCCCATGCATAATTACAAACATACAAACACGTAATTGAACATTTGCATGGAAAAAATTAGATATCCTGAAGGCCACCGGCCTGTGTAAGGATACCTTCACGCAATGCGATGCATTCCTGGATTTATCCATATAATAATAATATTAAGCTTTAACAGAGAGTAGAGCTTTATCAAGCTTTAGAAGATAACCAAGGCAACATACAATATATAATAACATAATACCATTAATGAAGCGGATACGTAATAGCATAATACCAATCAGATAATAAAGCACAATACCAAAAATGGAGTGCAAAAGCAAATGACATTATCTTGTTGGCCACTGAAAAAATTAGATTATTTCTTAAATGTAATTAAAATAAAACATCAATATTTTCACAAGCCAACAAACATCTCTTAGCAAAATGGAATACAACTTTTTACATCCATGATTTATTCAGGTAGTTTTTTAAACAGTTGAGAACCAATGTACAAAAAACACCTCTTAAATAATGCCAAATTTGGCTTAGGCAATGATACACTGATACCTCTACGAAGATTGAAATGTTCGTGACGAGTAATTTCTTGTGATTTATTGCCACCTCTTATATAAAAAACTTTCAACACTTTAAAACAGTACATATACCTTAAGGGGTATATATTAGAGGGGTAGAAAGATATACAGTAGTAATGTTCGTGACGATTTTTAGATGACATTAATCTTATGGCTCTCTTCGGTAACATAATAACAGGTTTCTGTGTGCTCATGTATGAGCTGGCCCGACAAATCAAACCATAATTTAACTTGGAATGAGTTACAGCATAATAAATCGTCTTCTGAACAAAGATTGGGCACTTACTACGAAAGACAAGCTTAGACAGACTATTCCTTAGAACTTACCCCACCTTAACAATATGTTTGTCCCATTTAAGTCGATAATCCAAAGTAACTCCCAAATGTCCTTAGTCATAAGTACATTGGTGTTTCGCCTCTTGTGCACATCTCGTATATCAGCTTAAAGAGGTAAGATTTTTTGTCACCTCCAAAATAGATAGATCTTTCCCATCGTCATCATGGCAGTCTATCGTGGTCATGCAGGACCGTACCTCTTAAAGCGTCTGTTGGTTTGGTAGTTACCGTTTGCCACTACGATCCTTTCATTATACTACATGAAGCTCTTCATTCTTATTACCGCATTCTTCTGCAGTATCATCCCTGTATATCCATTGACCCATCCAGAGTGAATTATCGTGTGACTAGCACTCCGACAATCTTCTTCTGTCCATTTTACTTCGCTGAATCAAAATATGTCAATTCACGTTCTACGAATTTCCATATTTAGTTTCACTAATCTACGACAATCTGCAAGTTAACTGACGTTCCAAGTTCCTAATTTTGTTACCTTTGACTGATACATTCACTCTCTCTAAAGGTCCCCGACGAAAGTATCGATTGAGGAACCTTTACGTCTCCCGAATACTATTTACTCTCGAGATTGTTCCAGCACGCCAGAGTGAAAATAAGAGTTAGTGAGCTCTGCTTCTCGGTAGAATAATTAGGTGGTTTCTCGCTGCCCTCGCATCGCAGTGCTTTAGCCCTTGGAGTAACTAGCACCACGCATGAAGTAAATTGAGTGTTGACCTATTTACTTTGAATACTAATGATTTGAATGGAATTTCCTCCACAACAGGTAAAATTTTTTTATATGTTGAAGACAGAAAATTTTTTAAAACGTTGATGATGTTGAATTTCATTGTGAAATGCTTTAATTTCATAGTTAACTGGACTAAAAATTGGTGCCTTGAAATAAATTGTTCAAAATCCTCTAGTCTTTCACTCTCCATAAAACACTTATATGTCACCTTTCTCACCAATTTCTTCCAGCATTCAACACATTATATTAACACAACTAAACTTCAATATTATGAACACAGTTTCTTATTGAACTAGATCATTAGTGGGATTAATTTATCAGTATCTATAAGTATCTGATCAGGATGCTCTACATATATTTGCTTTGCTTGTTTTAGTCCTGTGCTAGAATGCTCTTCACAAATGTGGATGCCCCTCCTTTCTCTTTCAAACTCCTATAGTGGTCATTGAATTTCTTCCTTTCTATAATTTACAGCCGTCACTAAATTATGACAACTTATTTCTCAAAAACTTAATGAGCTCACCATGGCGTTCCCACTCAGTTTATCGGGCCCACAATAAAATTATGTTCTGCATGAAAAGAATGTGAAAAACATAGGTCATAACAACTTCTTTCTCAGCTATCATTATAATGGCCAAGAACATGAACAACCATGGTTAATGCATTTATCTTATTATCCTTATAAAAAATAGTAATGGCAGCAACATTGAACTTCAGCAATACTACTGTGCAGTAATTTATACGGAAATCACAACACTAGTTGGAAAACAACAGATGAAATCTATAATATGTAAGAAGCCGGGCACACTTTAAACATTAAAAGGAAAAGTGGAAATGATCAATACTTTAACTGATTATACATTAATTATTATATGATTAATACTTTAATAATGACATTAATTTATCAAGCGAATTACCTGCCGTTCATTCTTTGAATTTGATGTGAATCCACCCAACACCTTTAGTTTCTTTTCTCCACTAATGTTTTCCTTATTTCCAGATAAACCGCCAGAAACCTTCGACAAATTCCTGCTCACTGAAAACGAATAATGGAAAATGTTTAAGTCATCATGAATGAATGAATTAACGGATCAGCAGCCCATATGAGTGTGTATAGCCGCGTTAACATTTTATTAATAGCCCCTGGAACTACAAGTCCCGTGTTACAATTTATTTGTCATTCTACTAGCTTACCAGGTTTGGCACCTCTCGAAATCCACGTTGTTGTTCTTCTTGAGGGATTATTCCACAACTTTCTTTCCATCTCTTGCCTCTATCAGATCGGATATTTGTCTCTATCAGACTTGTCCCTACCAGTCCTAATATGTAGATTAAGTTGAGTTTTACAGCTGTTAACAATTACTTAAACAAGGTTAACCTAATATTCATTTTATAATAAATTATCATGTAACAAACGCAATTTCACAGCTCCACTTCCAATTCAAAATTCAAATGTAATTCACCAAAAAACGGTTACCAGCGTTGCGCATGCGCAAAAAGTTCATGAAAAAGTGTTATTCTCAAAAATATTTAATTTTAAAAAGCAAAGCAAAATATAAAACTTATATTTAAATTAGTTAATTTTATTAAGTAAAGAATAACTATCTGTATTTGTTAATCAGTAAATACATACGCATCATTTGACTAGGTTTATAAGGAGGCAATTTGAAAATCTTACTCGTCTTCAAAGCATGCTCTGGGTCCAATATTTTAATAAGAACATTTATTAACTTTGGGAAAGATATGCCTTTACTTAATATTAACATAATCTACATAAATTTATAGAGGAAACGACACAAATAAGTCATGATCATATGGTGGAAATAAAGGGTTTCAATGGAAACGTACTCTATACCTTTCACTTTCTAAAATACAACCTATAACGCTAAATTATAGTTTAGTTTTCCCTTTCCTTTACACTTTCAGCATCAGTGCTTATGCTAATAGCCTTGGTATATTGCATGCTACAACTATAACCAGTTGACTCATTTTCATATTTTACAGATATATAGATTAATTACAAATGTTACTGCTTGTATTGCAAAGGATCCAGAAAATGAAAGGAATCACTAAGGTACATCGGCTTTTTAAGTCTTAAGCAATCCAAATATAACTGATCTAGATGTTGGCCAAATTTTGGCAGCAAATCAATGATGAATTGAACTAAGACAATTTTAAAATAGGTAATAATAATATTGGGTTGGAAGAGCTGAAACAGCCCTAAATTTTGTTATTAACACACACAACATAAGCACAATTTCAAAACAAGAAAAAGAGACAAGGAATACAGTAAACAAAATCAGGAACATCAAATATTATCCTCAAGATGATACTATAGTATGCATTATTTAAGAGGAACATTTTAAATATTTTCTTAAAGCCCAAAAAAGAGGTGGCTTGTTTTATATCATCTGTAAGTTTAGTGTATAGGACTGAAGCAGAATGATGTGGGCCTATAAGGCCTAGCTTCAAATTATAAACATTGATATGGATGACATTGTTTCCTCTGGGTGTCATTTTGATGGGACTCAGCATGTATAGGGAATAAATGGGGATTAGATTTTACAAATAGAACCCAATGGAGGATGTAAATCGAGGGAAAGGTGAGCAAACGGATGGTAATTATCAGAGATATTGAGTGAACCTTTCTTTAGGACAGGTGTTACAGAAGAAACTTTTAAATAAGAAGAGAAACAGCATTTATAAAAAGAATAGTTAATGATCTCACTCAGGATTGGAGCAATATGTTTAATTGCAGCTTTAATAACAGGCGAGGGAACCTCATCAATCCCTACAGACCAGGTGTTTTTCAGGGAATTAAAACAGAAATTTTACTGGAGGTGAGCCAGTGCTCAGTCAACATAAGGATATCAAGTTTAGATCTTTTGTTAAAATAGTGAATGAGATGGCTGATTCCATAATGTTAAATGCATTTTCATCATTATTTAGAATCAACGTGATCTTGAATACATTGAAAAGCACAAAAAACTTGTGAATGTATAAAACTTTCATAAAACCAATTTAGGGAAAATATATGATTACTCATTCCATGATAAACTACTCCAATGCAATGGATCACATTATCTACCTTCCATTGTACAAATCTATGAGGGTAAATTAAGGGAAGACCAAGGCATAGAACGGGTTTGGAGAATGAGACAAGGAAGAAGAATAGAAGGAAAAAGGAGAGTGGATAGAACATTAGGGATTGGATGGAAATAAGTTTAAAGCACAGACAAGACCAAATCCCATAACCCTAGGGCTCTTTTTGGAAGATCTCGATTATATAGGGTGTGCATACTATATCTATGAAAATATATTGATTCCACCATTGCATTATCATATGGAAGCATCACTATCCACAATGAAACAAACCTTTTGAAGCAATAAATTCTTCCACAAACTTGCTCCACAACTCACCTCATTTGGTGTCTTCCTTTTTTATTAGGCCTTACACTGAATCTGAATTACAGGCCATAATTACATCATTTGCCACGAAAAATTCTTCAGGCCCAGATGACATCCCAGGGTCAATGTTATATCTTTCTTATAACTTAATAAAAGAACCTCTCTT
>WURS02050316.1:0-10982 GCA_011762765.2 Rhinocypha anisoptera | reverse complement strand
ACCCTACCTTGCCAAACCTCCTCCTCCGCTCCCCGCCCTCCCTCCGTCTCCTCATCCCGGCACCCCTCCCCTGATTCGGATGAGCGCTCGCATGTGTGCCCGTGAAATTTCCGAGTCGAATCGTGCGTGTGTGTACGTGGTGGAGGGCGAAGGGAGGGGCGGTGGGAGGTAAAAAAAAATGAATCCATCGCTATTTCTCTCCCTCGTCACCCCTTCCTCCTCCTTCTCCTCCCCCTCCGCCTTTCCCTCCCCTTCCTCCAACCTTCTCCTCCCGCGACCGCAACTTCGACTAATAAAGCTTTAAAACTACCTTCGCGACCATCCCCTCTCCCCTCTCGTAATCTCCTTCGCCCTCATCCCCTCTCCACCGCCCCTAACCCCATCCCTCTCTACTCTCCCTCACCCTCCCTCCCCGAAGAACATGGTCTTCCCCTCTGCTGCGCTGAAATTTAACGCCAACAAATTCCATCTCGTTATGTTATATATTTAGGTGTTAGCACTCCCTGACTGACAGCTCCGCCGAACGATGTTGTGCCTAGGGTTGAGAGAGGACAATATATAGATATATATGTATATATATATACTATATATACATATATACATACTCGTACATACGTCCATACACTGGCATTTATCTACATATATGTATTCATTCAATTTTTCTCGATGTTGTCTCCATCACCTCCTCTTCTCCTCCGCCACGTGCCTCATGTGAATGGATGCTAAGTGGACTCGAAATATACTCGCCAACGTGTTTTTCGTCTGCAGCCAATGGTTTCTTTTTCTCTTGCTTTGAATAAAAAAATGCTTTGGTAAAAAGCACTTGTCAAATTCCCGTGGTTTTTTGTGTCTAAACTCGCCTCGGTTTTTTTTCTCCACGTCTCTTTTGCGTGGTGTGTGTCGTCTTTTTTTTTCAAAATCCCCATTTTCTCATTATTCGTTTGGAACTAACGACGGCGAAACACGTTAACTCTCGTTTCTTCACATTCAAACCACCCATTTTTATAATTATTTCTTGAGTTGGTGGAATCGAGACAAAGGCTGAAGATTATTAAATGCCTTTCGCCTCCGTCCACTTACATTCATAAATTTTATATATCCTGAACGAATACCTTGGCATGTAAAAAAAGATTAAATTTCTTGCGCATTATAAATGAAACTATTTCGATGGCAATTTGTTCCATTCTTCAGAGATCTATTCAGCGGCAGTACTCTTCTAGATAATATGCATGTGTTATGAATGTGAAACATTGTAAGGCAATGGAATAATTATAAATATGTGAAAAAAATCACGATGTTCATGTTTAGTATTGAGAAAACTAGTTCTCGTAGGCCCAACATGACATTGTTAATTAACGTTTTTTAATTTTATAATTTACTAAGTTTATCTGAACACATATCAAGCGTTAGCTAAATAAATTGTATATATACTTAACCCTAGATTCAAAGTCTTTGGTCTATCTTTTGTTTTATAAATCACATTAAATGTCTGCGAGGACAACTGGGTACTTTGAAAAGGTGAGATGATGAACAATTAAGACAAAGTGTAAGAATATGAAAGAGAACAGTTAAAAGAATATGGAAAGAATTATATTGTCGAATGGTTTTTATTCTACTTTTACTGTATGCTTATTGGTTAAAAATCTTTCATTCTAAGCAAAAGTATTCCTAAATTATATCTATCGCTTCAAAGCGTTTATATATATACATTCCAATTGTAACTTACTCAAGTAGTAGCCAAAGTGGGAAAACTTTTACTACTTTAGGACTAAAAAATTGCTGGAATGTAAAACAATATTCTCTTTATAAATTCCCCAAAAAGCATTTTATACTCCCCAAAGCATTTTTTCAATTAATTTTACGAGTAACTCTTGTTAATGAATCCTATACTGATAAAAACACTCATTTACTTGCATTATACCTTTGTTAGTGTGCATAAAAGGAATCATCTTTTGCAATTCTTGATATCCTCCTTTAATTATTATTTTGAAAAATCAGTAAATAATTTATGCAAAAAGCTTTAAAAATTTTGATTATGTATATTTTTTAAATTTCTTACAAAAACCGAAATATTTTTTTTAAAGAAAATATGTAGATACAATTTTTAGTTGACCTAATTGTTCTTCCCTATAATATTCAAATCCCGTATGTGTATTACGGCTTTGTACAGAATAATTTTACAAATATATTAGAGAATGTATACAAATATGGCTGAAATTAGTCATTTCATAATTAATTTTATTCTACTCATGCGTTTTCAGAAAACCTCAGTGTGCTGTTGATGGTTAATTCAACAATAAGATGTTGTAATATGAAGAAATTTCGAGGTTCATTGTGATTAGGATTTTGTAGTCTAGAGCAGGGGCTTCCAAACTACGGTCAGCGGGCCAGATGAGGCCCGCGGAGACCTTTTTATCTACGGGAAAAATAACGGAAATTTACGTGTATATTGCTTAATGCGGCCCTCGGGCTGAAAAGTTTATTATTATGAAATGAGAATTTCAAATCTTAAATTGAATTATTTCTTATGAAATACTGTTTCTCTTAACTATCTCTCCCTGGATGGCAATTAACAGATATAATAAGATGAAATAATGTTTCATAATATTGTTTAAATCGTTGAAGGTCTTCTTTAATCGTAAAATCAACTTCATATACCTATAATATTATTTCAATGCCTTTTAGTTTGAGAATTTTTTCACTCCATGGTGAATTTAAGATTTAGAAATCATATTATTTATGGAAAATTATCAGTTGATGTGTTGAATTCTGAAAGAAGTATTTTATGCTGAAAAGTTATTCTTCTCCATTATAATTGTATTTTTTAATTATTGTTTAGAGTGAAATTTGATTATTTCTAAAAGCTGCTATGTAACACAGTATGTGTTAAAGTATTAGAATTCCATTACAGTGATTCCTTTGATATAAGACATCGATTTTTAGTGCAAGTTTTCCCAATTTATGAAAATATTTTGAAAAAGTGAAAACAAATATTATATAACGTGTTTAGCATATTAAAACAGACATGTTTTCAAATAGTGTTATTTAAAAGATTTATATAGCATTTTAATGTACGTGTCACAATATGTATTTTTATGTCCATATTGATTGCTCTCTGATTTGAATAATCAAATTGCTGCATATCTTTTATTTTCGTAATAGGTAACTCTCACATCTGAGTCTTCGGCATATTATTTTAATGTCATTATAGATTTTCAATGGCTATCTATATAATCAGTGAATTAAATATTTAAAAATAATAATACAATTTTCACTCTACACTCACTGAACTCTTTTCAAAAAGTACTATTGTATTAATATGGTGAAACATTCATATTAAACAATAATTCAGAATTGAACGTTTAAAATTAAATGAGTAAATCGTGCAATATTTCCACTAAATTTGTTACAATGAAGAGTCTGATAGTAATGAAAGCTTAAGTTGGTGGATCCTTATGTAATGTGAATCAATCAATTAAAAAGCAAACGCATCCAAATTTTATGTAATATATCATAGGCCACAAGCTTATACTAACGGAAAAACATAGAGTGCTTTAAATTTAAATGAACATAGTACCTTGAAGAATTTCTGTCCTGACTAGCTTTACTCATGATCAAGAAAATATGTTTTGTGGCGAAATTATTCTTAACACACGAATTTCTAACGGCACTCTGTTGCAGCTTGTTTCATCACTTTATGAAAATTGCATTTTAAGATATTGACACCTCTTTCCTAATAAGAAGCTTAAATACATTATACTGCTACCACAAAAAGGAGATAATTTTTCTGTTAAATATAGGAAATGAACTTGATCCTTTAAATATTTTACGAGTAGCAGCGAACGTTAACATCTCTATCACCTACTTAACTTTTATATTTTAATATGTTTTATCATAAAAATAATTAATATCAGTTTTAGTCAATATGTTTTCGTTTTTTTTAAATACCACTGATTAAAACTCCCTTCATCAAAATCGCTGTTCATGATCAGTTTTGTCAGCTCATCTGCTCAACTGGTCATGAGTAGACAATCACCCAGTGTCAAGCATTAGTAAGAGGAGTGCACAGAATATATTTCCTGTTTAATGATTTGAAAATATTTCAGATATAATTTATTGATCAAAAAAGTTTCATTTATTAAAAAAGACTATGTTACGTTAATGTCAAGATAACTTCTGTGTTATTTATTGTACCATACACTAATACTTATACTCCCGCATCATGTTGCTCTGTCGCTTGTAAATGTAAGATATGCTTTCTCTTTCGTATTCGTCATAGGCTGTATGTCATCATCGCTTTAAGGTTGCTTTATTCCCGGTAGAAAATTTTTCTTTTCATTTAAAACAATTGTGGTGGCCATTTCCAATAAAATCAGGAGTCTGTAGTCTAGTCTGTATATAAATTTTGGCGGCAAAGAAATGCTTCATGATCTTTTTTATTAGAAAGTGAAACGGAAATTTGTCAAATTTAAGTTATATGTTTTCAATGCAACGACAGGGTTGTAGTCTAATTTCCACAGAAAAAACTTTTTAAAAGGATATTGTTTTCAAGATGATAACAGCGTAAACAGGAGATTGGTGAATTTTTTCATAAATTTAACTTAGTGTTTCATTTCTTTTAATTTATATTTTTCACATTTTTTTTAAATAACAGAACGTTTCATCCTATACCGTTTCACCCTTCCTTCATATTATTAGTATAAAGTTCCCGTTTTCCATTGATTTAGAAGAAGTAGTTGGAAAACTACCATCACACCTTTAAGTTTTCACGGATTGAGTTCAGGATTATATATTCCGGTCGTGCCTAATTGCTTATGACATAAGGGAGAGAAAAGATGATTTCGCATTGTCACACTTTTACGGATCGATAGTGTTAAAAAATTTAATTTTTTATTTTGGAAATAAAGTTTCAGCATCACTATCGTCACGGCTTAAATCGAATGTGATGCTAAATACATTGTGAAATTTCATGGCATTTATTCTTCCTTTTATTATCGTATTGCAAATATCAATCACTAAATATCATGTTACAATATGTCAATATGTCATGTTATTGTGAAGCATGGCACTATGCCGTGGAAATGTTTAAGGTATTCCAGTTACACTAATGTATGAAGGAAATGGCTACTGAATAACCTGTTTAAACTATGATTACTTGGTGCGTATTAAAACGCAATTAATAAACCATAGATTGAAATTTATTTTATTATTCTCCAAACTTTTTTCCTTCTCCAAACTATTTATTATTCTCCAAACAAAAATTTTTTTATGATTACCTGTTGAGCTATAGTAAGAACACTTACATTAAGTATAGAATTCAAAATATTTCCCTTTAATTAATTATTTTATATTACTAATTAAATTAATTACTTATTAATGCTATAAAATTACATTAAATAGATGTGCCTCTCTCACGAAGGACCTATAATATGTATGACCAGAATGTCTCTGTAATTAACAGGATATAATCCAAGTTAATTCTTAATGAACTCGTTGAATTCTGCCAAACAATGGCAATTAGTAGCGGAAAAGGGTGCAAGATTTTTGAAGAGTGTGAACATTTCTATATTGGTTGTTAATCGACCCCTGAAATAAAATTTGAAATAATAAGCTATAGCTGACAGTCCGAGCAGAAAGTTGAAAAGTTTCATTAATTAAATCATTTATATTTTAATTCTTTCTAGATACTAAACGAGTTTTAATTAATGGAATGGGGAAATGTTAATGAAGGGATGTTTTTCTGTCATTATTAATGAAGTGGTTTCATTTTCGAATGATTTGTAGAAACTCCAACTTAGTCATTATTTTCCTTTAAACCAATTTAATGACTGAAAAAATAAAGGCAAAATCGTCTTTCTTCTTTAAATAAACAACATATCTTTACATATGTACTAAAAATTGTGGTCGTGCTCAAGCTTCTTGGTTAATAAGAAAATTTGTCCTTACCTCAGTTTTTCATTCATTTACGTACCAAAATTTCCAGGATTTTTAAAAGTCGTAATAATTTTAAAGTAACGTAGTATATACATATATCGATTAATATTATCAGCCGAATACACATGAGGAAACTTTCAAGTTTAATGAACGCTTATTTAAGAATTGACAGTGAAAATATTATGTATAACTGTTGAAATAATTGGCGCCTGTACATACTACTTCTCAGAAGCTGAACATACAATATCTCCAAGATACTACACTTCATTAAACGTTTAAATGAGCATGATGATTCCTTTCTCTATGCTACTAGCTTTATAAATACCAGATATATCGAGAGGAACACATGGAAATAAACGTAGGTATACACCGGATAAACATTTATCAGTCAAATATTTAAATATGCTTTTCCAACTGGAATAATTAAAGAAATTCTTTGTCAGACACAACACCTTTTACGATTCAAGAACAATCTAATATATGTATGAAGCAAGGAATACTTATTGATAAGGTCCACAATTCATTCATTATTCAATTACATTAGATTAACCAAACATAATGCATTTACTCAAACATATTTCTACTGATATCCCATTGAAACTGTGAACTTTGATACTTTAATGATGTATTTTTTAACCAGCTTGGCTTACCTTTCATCTCAGAAATATTGAGATATTAGATCAAATAAACTACTCAGTTATATAACTTGGTAACCATATAATACACCTATTTTCTATAATATTATTTACTAACAGGTATAATTGTAATTTTTCAAGTTTACCAACTGGTTTATGGTTTTTCTCCATTGTTTTGTCCTGATATCATTATTAGTTCTCGGTCGAAATTTATCATAGTTATTTGGCTGTATAGCATCCTTCTCACAAGATTTTCCAATGATGGTTCCATATTTTCTTCAGTGATTCACAACGGAATCAAATAGAGAACATAAACTGTCAAACGCTGAATTATTCTTGCATTATTCACTTATCTACCAAAACATGGCATAGTCAATTATCACGCTTTTTTCTTTGAGGCTTTACCCTGAGTTTTACGAGTAGGTAATTATCTTTACATCAGAATGAATAAATAAGTGTAACTTCTTCTTTCATTCTTTTTTAATTAAATATTTATCATTGTTATTAACAGCTTTGACATATTCATTTCTCCACATGCACATAGGGTCTCTGAGAATGTTCCAAGGACTTGTGGTAAAATTACTTATCCATAAATTCATTATCCCTTAACGATAAAATACGCATTTAATAGCATGAATCAATAGAGTAAGAAATAATTTCTGCGATTTACTGAAAATTGATTTTCCAAAGCTGTAACGAGCAATTATGAAATGTAACCAGGAATTCATCGTGTAAAATTGTAATTATAACTAAGGTTCGCACAGAAAGATGAAAAGCTAACAACTGAAAGAAACAATTTAGCTGTTTGAAAGATACAAGGAAAAAGCTTTGAAGCGAAATATATTGTATTAATCACCGTTATTTATTCCACCCAATAAATCCGGCTTGATATATGACGTTCTATGCGTATGAAGGTTTAAGTCGATTACCTGCGATTGGGCTTATGAAAGATCAGATTTATGAGTTACAGTGGGGTGATTAAAAGCTATAACTGCTCTTTTAAACCCAGAGATTCCCGAAAGAGTTTCATCAGCATTATTTCAGAGATGTTATTGAGCATGATTTCCCTCCAGATGATAAAGCCTCTTCACACTCAATTTCACCAACAAGAAAGACTCTCGGAACACTGGTAAAAGCTGCAATTTTTCTCGATTGACTTCCCTTTCCGTTGTCGTGCCCAAGCACCGTGGTCTTTTTTCCGCACTCCCGCACCCTCCACCCCCGCCGAGCGCGTTTACCTCCTCCCATGCAGTCGAGAACTTCCCCCTCGAAAACTACTGCCGCGGTCGGCCGGTGCAGCACGGCGTACGGCTGTACCGAAGTAGCCGCCCGCGAAAGGGGCGCACACCAACCGCAGGAAAGAGCGGCCGGGAGAGACAAGAGCGCCCATCCATGCACAGCGAAGGGGCGGAAGCAAACCCCCACATGGCCGCCGCCGGATGCGAGCGATTCTCCTGAGCCTTCTCCTCGGAAACGAGTGTACGGGATGTGGGGGGTGGGAGGCGGGGGGAAGTAGAAAGGTCCGCTGTGTCCTGAAGTTTATATCAAAGGGTTTGACTTGAAAAAAAGAGAGCTTTACATCGGTTAGCAAGATCTTTCTAATTGGAAATTGCATTCTACTGGACCTAATTGATACCTATGAAACGAAGACTTAAATTGTTCAATGCTTTGCAAAAGAAGAAGAAAATTAATACCCTCCTGTCGCAAAGGCATCACTCCGAATAGCAAATTGGGCCACTGGAGTTTAGCGTCGCCGCTGCTTGTTAACTAAAATTAACTTGTTGTTGTCTCGAAAGAAACTGTTTTTGTTTATTGAACCAAATTCCTCGCGGCGATGCCACTCGAGGATCGTACGGTTGGGTCTGACACATTCTGCTTTTTTCGGAGAAAAAATATGGCGTACTCTTCTTGTTTTCAATGTGTCGAGTGAGCAATTCGGATTCATATTTTTAATAGTTTATAACAGTAGTAGTGATATAACAATTAAATATTTAAAATAAAAAATACTTTAATAACATAGAATTCCTCAATTTTGTGAACTTGAAAAATTATTTTCTAAAAAAATACCTATATCTGACTCGAAGACAACTTTTAATTAAATCGATAACTTCAAAGCCTTTTTAACTGCATCTTGCACAGTAGAAAATTATGGTCGTAGGGTGATGTATGAACTAATAATATTAGGAGACTAATAATATAAGCTAGTAATAGCTTATATAATAGCTAATAAAATCTATAAGGTACGTGAATAAATAATATTTTGTTTTCAAAATTATTAATTAAATATTAACTTGATGTCTATTTTACGAAACTACCGAAGGAATAATTTGAACGAATATGTCCATTTGGCAGGATGTGTATTTTTCCCAACAACAAAAGATTTACTTACTAAAATAATTTTGATCTTACCAATGGCAAAAAATTCTTAGATAAATTACCTCTGTTTGAAATAATATGACCCACGATTTGCAATTTCATTAACTTTTTAAAATTATATATAACAGAAGTCGTATCCAGATCACTATTATTTTCATTATTTTGTCAGAAATAAATCCAACTTCGTCAGACGAAGGAAACTACAAAAGTTGACGAAAATTGACTATATTAACTTACTTCTCATCCTTATTGGCGATAATTTTTTGCTTATTAAGGAATTGAATTTTTTATTCATAAAATTATCATGTCATCTTTTTCAATAATTTTGTGAAGCGTGTCCTGAACATAGAATGCCCTTTCTTTGAACCGGTGGGTAGAAACATTGAGGAATGTATAATTTGGGTATACTCTCTAATTAAAATTGACGAGTGCTTTTCATTCGAGAATGACAGCATTGATAGCCTGAACAAAACCTTAGATACTCTACACCATTTCTTCTACAAAGGAGAACAAAGTCACATAAAACAATTTTTGGGCTATATCTCAATTTTTCTGAACATAATTGAAACGAGATTAACAGTATATTTACTTACCTTTCTATTATGATACAATCTCAGAAACCCAGAATTGGGAAATTTCATATTTAGTTAATTCAATGGTCTACATTTTAATGCCATAATTTTTATGACTTTTCAGTGGTAACTGGGGAGGTGGAATTATAATTTTTTTGTACATATACCTATTTACTCTTATAGGATCATCTCTAAGTCTAAGAAAGTAACGTCATTGTATGAAAACGAAATCAGAAATTTTCAAAAAAAAAGAACATGAATACAATAGAGATCAAATTAATAGAGCAATAATTGGAGAAAACTTCGTGGGAAACATAGTAATTGTAGTAAAGTTATTTGGATACAGTATGAGCTGACGAAATAAAACTATAAAAGAAGAATCATCGAATGGATGTATAATATAATTTTTTTTTAATTCAGAAAGAATTAAGAGGATCTTCATCAGCACTTCATGTTAAAAAGGCCTTTGAGTTATGGATGTATAGAAGAATAAATGAACTAAATGGAAAGAAAACACAAAAAAACAAGTAATAACGGGTTGCTGCAGACTCTGTTAGAAGGTAGAACATTAGGAAAGCATAACAAAATGAGGGAAAGAATATTTGTAGTGTTCAAAAATTGTTGATTTTCGAGGCTCCACCAATTCAGATAACATGTTGGAATACTACATAGAATTTAAAATGTTCACCATGAACATATTTTTAACTGGTATGATACGAATGGGAATATTACTATATTTAAATTAATGAACTTTTAGTCAATATATATGAGTGAGCAAGAAGCTAATCTGAAAAAGTTAATACAAGATTAATGTTTCAAAATATCTTCTAAACCTTTTGTTCCACCGTGTTACATAGTCTTCATTGTTGGGAATAATAATGCTATGATAAATCCAGGGTCTCTTTTTGCTGCTGAGTTGCGTATTCCTTGTGTACAATATAACTCTTAGTTAGCTCACAGTGTGTGGTGAAACACGTAAAACAAGCAAATAACTTTTACTATTCTACGCTGGCTATCAGCAAAATGCATTTAATTTATTTATGTTACTTCTCCTAGTCACATAATGTAACTAACTGTATTAAACTGAATTAAGTTTCCTATTTTGCATAATTGAACCATTTACCGTCATTTTATGGCTACGGTCCTATTATGACCCTTTCTTACCGATCGATACTCTCGTCACTTAACCGTAATTCACAAAAAATATCAAAGAAACTATCAACGTTGCGCTTTAAGGGCTAATTGGTCTAAAGTCATCTTGCATATGCTCGCTCAATAATTTTTTTTCTATTCTTTCCTCTCGCGTTCGCTACATTCATGTCAGCCCCATCCTTTCCCCTAGCTCTTTCCACAAAATAGAGGAATGCAAGGTATAATTTCTCACTCCCTCTCCATTTACCAAAGCAGGATACCCATTACACCCCCTGTCCGTTAACCAGTAGCGTGTCGAAGTAAGAAGTCCCGG
>WURS02050295.1:0-10984 GCA_011762765.2 Rhinocypha anisoptera | reverse complement strand
GAGGAGGGGAGAGAGAGAGAGAGAGAGAGAGAGAGAAAGAAAGGGAGAAAAAGGGAGAGAGGGAGAGAGAGAGAGAGAGAGAGAGAAAGGAAGAGAGAGAGAGAAAAGAGGGAGGGAGAGAGAGGGGGAGGAAGAGAGATAGAAAGGGAGAGGGAGAGAAAGGGAGAAAGAGACAGAGAGAGAGAGAGAGAAGGAGAGAGAGAGAGAAAGGGAGAAGTAGAGAGAGAGAGAGAGAGAGAGAGAGATAGAAAGGGAGAAAAAGGGAGAAAGAGACAGAGAGAGAAGGAGAGAGAGAGAAGGGGGAGAAGTAGAAAGAGAGATAGAGAGAGAGAGAGAGAGAGACAGAGAGAGAGGATGGGGAGGGAAGAGAGAGATGCTACCACCAGATGAGATGCAGATGATACCGACACACCGCTAGCACCGAGAGAGAGAGAGAGAGAGAGAGGTGGGAAGCCACTCTGCCAAAAAAGTTCTCGTCCGATAAGGTCTACATGGAGTGATTGAGTGTCCCACTCACCGAGACTATACCACTATACCACTCACTCACTTTCACTCTCTCTCTCTCTCAACCTAAGCCCAACTAGCTTTGTGTGTGTGTGTATGGAGCTGGTGACGGGTTATCATCGCTTCCTAGCATGGCACACGCGCACAACAAAAACTTGAGTGCCTTGTGTTTGGTGAGAGAGAGAGAGAGAGAGAGAGAGAGAGAGAAAGTATGCCACTGAGTCACTGTATAATATAAAAAAAGAGATACCAGGAATTGGTATTGTCAACATTTGTACCTGCTCGGACACTCTATGCGTCAGGGTTCATTAACACTTATTACCTTTGGGTGCAATTACACCTGTTTGCTTCTCTCTCTCTCTCTCTCTCTCTCTCTCTCTCTCCCTCACCTCCACAGTGTGAGTGTGTGTAGGTGTCGAGACATTGAACTACATATCATACATAGTGACATTGAACTCTCCTCACAACGGTACACATCTTATATACAGTTTAAGGTTACTCCTCTCTCTCTCTCTTTCGCTTAGGTAGCCGGGTTAGTAACCAACATCTAGTGAAGGTGACCTTATTATAATTTTGTACCAACTCTTTTATTTAATGTACTTTTAACAAAAAAAAATTTAAACTTGGCTTAATTTTTTTTGTTAAAAGTACATTAAATAAAAGAGTTGGTATACATAATTATAATATGTTACAGTATTTTTTTCTCTCTCTCCCTCTTCCTATTGAAAATTAAAAACAAATTTAAGTTTGACAAAATGAATATATGAAACATTTCCTGTTTAATATTTACACATACCAATTTTATTTTTCAAAGCAATACATTTTTATTAATTTTTAGGTTTCATCATTAATTGATGACTTCCTATTGACGTCATATGAGATTTGATTGGAAAAGGATTAAACACCAAATTTAATTCTAGAACAGAATTTCACAATTGCCAAAGATCATGCATTATGGTTTACAATGTAGATTTTTGAATTCACATTATCCGTATTAAACTAGGCACATCGGATCATTCACGAATTAATCAATTGATTGAAATAGCTTTCACTGCGTCAGGGCGAACTTTTGAACAATCAAATAAACACTAAACTGAAGAAGAAGAAACTAATTCCCAGTTAACTCAACACAGCATCGAGTCATTCAAACAACAATGCTACCCTTCTTGATTAGGTTACACTCTAAGAATGGCAGGGTTTGAAAATTTGACTGGCAAAGTCAAGTGCAAACTGGATTGTTGAAGTACGTGACGTACTGTACGTCTTCGGATTGTGGAGTTGCCATCGAATGGCCTCGATCCGAATATCTGAGGCGGACCGAGTAACATTGCAGAAACGTGGTTACACCGTGGGAACCTTGATTGCCGCAGGTGGATTTGCTCACGTCCATCGTGCCACACGTAATGGTATGCCATTATCTCCTATATATTTATGAATATGGTCATGGTTTTCTATGTTCTATGTTCTGTCATTTTTTGGTATTTTGTCACCCGCGTTTTGTACTGTGAGAGTTACGCTACTTCCGCTGTGCTTAATCGATTCGATTCTAACTTTCACTGTTATGATTCGAATTCGTTACCGATTCGATTCTAACTTTCACTGTTGTAATTCGAATTTTATTCCAATTTGGTTCTAATTTTGTGAATAAATCTTCGAATTCTCCGTCAATTGATTTGATTTTTTTTGCATTTCCCTTCGAATTATAATAACTCGAGTTTGACCGTTTTTTACAAGAGTCAGACGGCGTATTAGCTCCGGCCCTCTTGTAAAATTTTTTAACCATTTCGCTCCCGAAGGCGCTATTGGGACGTATGTGTCCCACTCATTCAATTAGCGATATAAGGCTTATCTTTTACTGATTATCTTTGGGATCGAAAAGGTTAAAGCGAATTGAAACTACTTTCTTGAAATCAACTTTCCCTTCCGAAGGTGCACCATGTGCGGTGAAAGTGATCGACCTCTCGAAGACCTCGCCCGACTACCGGCTCAAGTTTTTGCCACGCGAGTTGTTTGCAATGAAACGTCTCAAACACCAGTACATCATTGTAGTGTACGACATCTTCAGCATTTCCGGTTCACTGGTTACCGTGTTCATGGAGCTTGCCGAGGGTGGCGACCTGGTGGATCTCATCAAGGAGGAGAAGGTGGTGGGCGAGTCACGTGCTCGCAAGTACTACAATCAATTTGGTGATGCTCTTCGATACATGCACTCCATCTCGATTGCTCACCGCGACATCAAATGCGAGAATGTCCTCCTCAATAAGCCTCGAACGGTGGCCAAGTTGAGTGACTTTGGATTTGCGCGTCAGTGCACCGACTCAAAGACTAAGGTTCGCTTGATGAGTGACACTTTCTGTGGCAGTGCCGCTTATGTAGCTCCAGAGGTAAGGCTTGAGATCAAACTATAAACTAGTTTATAAATTTAACTTTCATATAAATATAAAGAACCATGTATACGTATATTAAAGCATAGGACAGTGGCCTCAGAAAACTTTGTCAAGGAAAAACTGTTGCCATTTTGCAACAAAATGGCGTTTCAATAAAATTCTTTCTATTAAGATGTAATTTAAACAAAATTAGCTTTCTCGTAATTAGAAAATTAACTAGCGAATTATGACTCAAAATTTTATGACTTATTTACATTTTTGACTTGTTCTATGTTATCGCTAATTAGAGCAGCACTTTGACTTTGGTAAGTTTCATTTTAAAATCCCTAATTTAATTTTTAGTTTTAAGGGAAAATTAGAACCAACAAATTCTCTAAGGCCACTTTCCTATACTTAAAAGGTATGGTTCTTTAGAAGTTGTCTACTTGAATATAGCCTTTACCTTGACCTTCCGCTAGGTGTTACGGAACACATCATACTGTCCATTACGTAGCGACGTATGGTCAATGGGAGTACTACTCTTCATGCTGCTCAACTCACGTCTACCCTTTCTCGATCTTGACACGTCCAAGTTGCAAAAATTGCAACTCGAGTCGAAATACACCTTTGCGGCGAGTCGTCGGATAACCAAAGAGGGACAGAATCTCATCACGGCACACCTCAATCCAAATCCAACTCTACGGCCCACAATGTTGGAAGTGTTCCAACATCCTTGGTTCACCCTTGACCTCGAGCACACCTCACGCTAGTCAATCTCTTCAACGCACAATCGAGAGTTGCTTCAACATATGCGTATATGCAAAGACAAATCGGCAGTGATTAATTAACATAAACGACATATATACTGTGACATCATCAATATTTCCGTTGTTTTTGCATGATTAGGCAATTTGCTTGATTTCATCGGCTTTTGAAAATTGCAAATCCGATTCGAACTACGCATTTCATCATTGTACAGAAATTTCTTAATAACTAAAAAAACTATTATCAATCAATATCAAAAATACAAATTATATGAAAAAAAATTGCAATATACCTTAACGACAAGTAGATCAATTTTCTTAAATTAATAGGTCAAGTTGTGACATTTATTATTGATTGAATTTAATGTATTTTGTCTTATTGTTTTCGTGGTGTAAAATATGAAATGTGCGCAAAATGTAAATGTAAGTGAAGTGGCACCAAGTGGAAAGTGGTGGCATTCGATTCATTCCAATCGATCGTGTAGATCAATAGATCTCTTCGGTCTGAAAGAGCATGATGGCAATATTGATACTGAACACAATGGTTCGCAAGTGGATCGATCGATGTAGTGTGGTCAGGTGATACAAACGTGGCACCACCTTGCCACGGTAATCTTCAAACATGAAAAGCTCGATGCGCATCGAGTCAGCCAGTTGGCGTTGTCGGTAGTCAGAGGGACAACTAAAAGAGATACTTATTAACACTTGGTTGGGTTTTAGGGGTCACTTTTAACCCAAGGCAATTTTTTTACAATTTTTAAAAATATGAAGCCCTTAACAAAAAAAATCTAAATTTTTTATTCTTAAAAATTAGTTAAATTTTTAAATTAAAACCAATTAAAGTCTAAAATTGGTTAAGTTTTCAAACTATTAAATACTTTCTAAGGGTATAAAAAAACACAACCTATCCGAGTGTTAATTTAGCCTAACGGCATTGAATCAAATTGAATGAAAATTTGAAGAGTTATGCACAACATTCGAATCGAATCGGTTTAGGATTCAAATCACAACAGTAAAAATTAGATTCGAATCGGTTATGAATTCGAATCACAACAACGATAGTTGGATTCAAATCGGTTAAGCACAGTGGAAGTAGCTTAACTGTTACAGTGCAAAATGACCGTGTGACAGAACATGAAATAGTCTAAGTATAGAATAGAGCATAGAAAACCACCAAAGTTTGTATAACAGGAGATTGTTTACTTATATTGGTAATTCATTGTTTACTTATATTGGTAATTCATTTTGCAATTTCAGCAATTTGGCCAACTTGATTGATTTAGCTAAAATTTTGCACACATACTTTGGATGATCATTCGCAAATTCAAACTTAAGTAAATAAATCCTATCTAGTATTAATTTTTTACCTTATTACTCGAAAACTTGTGGTTCCTAAGTTACAATTCTCTAAAGTATCTAAATTATGAATATTTTTCAAATTCTATTGTTATTTCGGGCTCAATTGCTAGTCTAAAAACAATCTGCTTTCAAGCCACAGATATCAAGTTTATTTTTTTCTTACCGATTCCCACGAGTCTCGGACAACATGCTTCCGGTGACCCTTTCAAGCAAAGCTCGATAGAATTGGTCATAAGCTGCCACCAAACTCGAGGCAAAGTGATAGAAGACACAGTCAAAGACAAAAATCGAGCCGAGATAGATTGAGAGCAATCGTTGTGTTCGCTCCTGGTGAGCTCGAAAGAAGAAGTAGAGAAAGGTGAAGACCACCGAACACACAGAGAAGAGCAGTTTGGAGAGCAACCATAGTGAGCTCAGTGAGTAGAACTGATCCAAGCTGGTCACTAAACGGTAGATGAGCCACTTGAGTTGCACCAGGTCCTCCAACGTGGTCTCCTCTGCAATACACACACAGAACATCAATCGGATTATTTCAAATGAAACAATTTTTAGAATATAACCTTGAATAGCTTTAAATAGATATAGATATATTGTTAAGTAGAAAAAAGCCTTATTTTGGCAATACAATACATCTTTGATATCCAAATCGTCAAAAATTTTTCGATTTTTAAATACTAACCCTTTTGCTCCCAAAGGCGTTATCGGGACGTATGTGTCCCGCTCATTCAATTAGCGATATAAGGCTTATCTTTTACTGATAATTTTTGGGATCGAAAGGGTTAAAGTGTTAGAAGGCATATAATCAGAGTTGCGAATAAAACATAAATGAGCAATTCACAAAGAACGTGACTAATGTATTTTACTCATTGACTTGACTGCTGGCTTCAGTTTTTGCTGTCTCTTTGCCTAGTCACGTTTTTGTACTAAAAATACTCAAATTGTCAGGTAGTTTGTGAATTCCTCATTTATGTTTTATTTGCAACTCTGCATACAATAACCTAACCTAACCTAACCATACAATAGTAAGTTTCAAACTTCAAAATAAAGTCAAAGGGTTTATTTAATATTATTGTTGCTAAATAATTAATAAATTTTACTTGTATCAAACACAAATATGCCAAATCATTCCTACACCATTCTCTCTCTCTCCCTCCATGTAACCATATTATACCTCAAGCAATATTGGCATAAAATAAGCAGAGTCAGAGAGGTAATGAGAGAAAGGTAAAATCAATGTCATTGACACTTAAGTTGCACTTGACTTAACTCGTTGCATCACAACTCAAAGTGTCTCTTCGACACGTGCCATCGAAAGTCATCACCTTCCAAAACACAACAACACATTTCGAAACTGGAATGGAAATTCCAATGTTGCTCAATAGACAGAGAACACACATAATGAAGGGTGGGTAATAACATGTAAGGAAAATTAAGATATCAATTAATATAGCATCCACTGAATAGCAAGTATTATTATTATTATTATTACACATTATGTCTTAATTATTATTATATAAGTAGAGAATCCAAAGTTCATTATCACCCCACATGGATGTTGTTTTGGGGTGCTCATCACCTTCATCGTGTTATGGTGCGTTATCAACCTTTCCACGTGTCGAGAGAGAGAGAGAGAGAGAGAGAGAGAGACTATTTCGCCACTCTCAAATACGAATCTTTTCACGCCACTGCAATTATGAAAGCGAAAACAACAACATCTTTCAATCTTGTTTGTAATCTTTGCTACAGTGTTACCAAGGGGGAAAGAGAAATTGAGAAGCAATAAGAGGCAAAGTTTTATATATATTGAACGAGTAAATAACAAAATGAGAGTAAAAGCTAAATAAATTAGTACTTGAAGTAATATTTAATTAATTACAAAAAAATCGAAATAGAAAAATCACGAATTATTGAGGGAATATAAACTTCAAATAAAATACATTATTTTGCAACATGCCGCATCTTCTTCTCAAGCTTTTTGATTGGTCAAGTTCAAGGTTTCCAGCCGCAAAGCATCATCAACAATAACAACAACAACAACATTTGTTATGTAAAGTGGAAAAATCCATCCGGTACATTGTTGCCGACCATGGTAGGTTTTGAAAGAGAGAGAGAGAGAGAGAGAAAGGGAAAGAGAGAAAGGGAAAGAGAGGGAGAGAGAGAGAGGGAGAGAGAGAGGGAGAGAGAGAGAGGGTGAAAAAGAGGGAGAGAGAGAAAGAGGGAGAGAGAGGGGGTAGAAAAAGGGGAGTTGGTGTCCTCGGACAAGGTCTTCGAACCCATGTTTGTGAGTCTTCTCTCAATCTTTCTCTCTCTCTCTCTCTCTCCCTCTCTCTCTCTCTCTCTTTCTATCTCATTTTCTCATCATTTCTCGTATTGAGCGGCACCACTCGGCAAGTTGATTAGATTACCGGCGCTCTGAGTACAATCGGCTTATTTAAACACTTTCTCGTTTGATTTCAAGTCCAAAGGTGTATATGTAGATGAGTGAAAGGAAGAGTGAGCGAGTGAGTGAATGAGTGAGATGCTCTGATTAGAATTATCATTGGAACTGTGTCTTATCAGGACCTCACCGCAAATTTGGATTGTCACTGGCAAGCCAACTCACCTCGTCTCACCCACTCGGTCAATCGTTGGAGGTAGACTCGAGCTACGTACAGAATGTAGAAGCTGAGAAAGAAGATCATCTGATAGTGGTTGTTCACCTATATGGAGAATAATAATCATCATTATAAATATTGCGTAAAAATGTCTGTTAGTTGAAAAATATTATGCAATTAAAGGTGCACTAAAAATAAAATCATCCCTCAATCGTTAATGATAAGAAATTAATTAGAAACTAATTGCAATTGGATTTAGATTTGATTCTAAAATCTAAAAAACGTCTAAAAAACTTTTTTCCAACTTTTTACAAACTTCTTGGAATTGGTTGTATAGTTATATAAGCATCTAACAAAACAAAATGTCAGTATTAAATATCAAAGATTTTAGAGAAAATATTAGCATTATTATATTGCGTAAAAAAACGTTAGTTGAAAAATATTATGCAATTAAAAGTGCACTAAAAATAAAATCACCCCGCAATTTTTAATGATATCAGAAATTAATTACAATTGAATTTAAATTTGATTCAAATCCAAAAACCATCTTAAAAATTTCCAAGTATTTAACGAAACAAAATGCAGTATTAAATAGCAAATATTTTAGTGAAAATAAAAAAAGAAATTGTGAGACATTTCGACATCACATTCTAAATGTTTATCTCATCAAGTAATATATATATCGATTAGTATTCGAACGAATAAACTAAAATCATCATTAAACCAAAAGTTATTGATGATGACAACTCGTGTGATGGCAACTCGCTTCCTCTGGTATGATGCCGGTGAGCAATCACAATTCGACCATATAGTGTTCAAATAATCTATCTATACATTTGATTTGACGTCAGTCGCCTGGTTGCTCACTTTCAGGTTTAATACCCAAAAAACACAAAGTACTTGTCTTGTTTCAAAGTTATACTACCAAAATAACAGTGATATCGAAACACAAGAAGAAAAAAATGAGCAAACCTGAAAGAGCTCGATGGAGCGATCAAATGAAAGTGTGCTTTCGGTGCCCAACTCCACGTAGGAGTAGAACATGACAAACGATGCGAGGTTGTAGAGTAGAAGTGCGCCTAGCAGATACGACCCGTGCCGTTCTACTCGATCGATGTGTCGGTAGAGTGGCTCGGCAAAAACCCGAAGTATCTGCTGTCCGTGCCAGAGACACACCAGGTAGAAGCGCACCTTGTCTGCGTAGTACGTGATGATGTAAACGCGAAACACAATCCGAGTAATTGGCTTCAGACTGGCATCAAATGCGTTCACCTGGGACCGATTCCATAAGGATTTGGTTTGACGCTGCAGTCCTATCAGAGCACTCATTGTGGCATCATCCTCGATGCGACTCGCGTCATCCGACAGTGCATACCATAACTGAAGTAAAGATTTCGACAGGAGACTTAGATGAACCGCTAGACCTAAGATAAAGAGAAGATGTTGTTTTGTGGGTCGAAACTTGGCCCAAGTTTTGTGGGGAGATCGAATCAAATGCACCAATCGTTCACCATCGCCAAAGTATATTCCGGTGCAACTGTACAGGGAAAAAAGGGCAATAACCTGAGAAGATTAGGCAATAGGATTGCAGCAATGGGTTGGAGTAGACTCAAGAATGTGATTATGATTTAGGGAGAGAGAGATATGTAGACGAGACAATCAACGTGATCCGGTAAAAGTGGAATTACGCTATCATCTCGTATCTGACTCATATCACACACACACACACACACACACACACACACACACTCCGACCAGATGCTGGCCACAAAAAAAATTAAGTCAAGGCCATGGGAGAGATAAAAGCGGCACCCGGTGCTTCAAGACGGTGATAACACACCGAGAGGAATGAAGTAGTATATACTATAGGATAGGATAGTGTGCGCGCACCAACGCCAATTAGCCACACCAGGTTCAATGGCCATGGTCACCGTGCCCTTCCACTCTTGGGCCATTGTCACACTCACATCACACCACTGACTACGTGACGCCACCGAACACACACAATGTCACTCCACTTTCACTAACTACTAAGCATATGTGTATATGATGATTCACACCGAGAAGAGTATGATTTTAATTTAAAATTTAAATATGACTCTAAACTTAATCGGAATTTTTGCTCGGGAACTTTCTCATACACTGGTTTGTGTTGCGGTTACATTCAAGACCAGTAAAACAAAGCAGTGTATGAGAAAGTTCTCAAACAAAAATGCTGGTTAAGTTTAGAGTCATATTTTAAATTACTAAACAAACGAGATGGCTCTAAAGCTGCCAATGTTTAACTCGTGTTATCAGAATTTGAATAGTAATTAAAAATGGTTAAGAATTTGAAGCATAACAACAAAAGTTAAAATCGAATAGAAATTTTTTTTACCAAGTAGCAGTACCAGAAATGGCAGTATATTATTCAAACTGGTAAAGCGGTAAAAAATCAATATTGTCAGTAAATAAACAATTTGAACCATAACAACAAAAATTAGAATTGAATCGGTTAAGAATTCGAATTATAACAACGAAAGTTAGATTCAAATCAGATAAGAATTTGAATTTGCGCATACGCAAGAAGTGTGGTAGACAACAAAAAATTCCATGAAAGATAAGAATATTTCAAGTGTAGAACTCGCCTCAAGAACACGTAGAGCGTCCATAACACTGGACCCACTTCACTTGAGTGTAATGACATGTCAGGGTTATACAAATTCTCCCTAGTAAACAAAAACACCTTCAGAACAAATTCAGAATATTATGAAAATATCTGCAAACGAACCCTATTTAGAATATAAAGTTACGAAAAGCCAAAATAAAATGTATTACGTAACGTTGACAACGGTGGTACATTTTTTCTATTGTCATGCATAATAATTATGACAATACAACACATTATGACAAAACAATGATATTGTTGATTAAAATACCTAAATATCTAACAGTTCTCGGATCTACTCGGTTGTTTTTTCATTTCCAACAATATTATTTCGTCCGTTAATTTTTAACAAAAGTTAACGTCGCGACATCTATTGGATTAGTTTGTAAGTTTTAATGGTAAAATCATACTATCGATACTTGAAACACAAAAATTGATAGTAAAATCGTTAGGACTTGTATTTTATTAAATATTACAAACTTAAGGTTTTTAAAAATTTGCTTTAAAAATATTTCTAACATGTTTGTTCTTACATATTTCTTATATATTTGAGATAAAATATATGTGGCCCTACAAATGAATCAACTATAGAAATTAAATAAACTAAAGTAGTGAATTGGATAAAAATAACAAAAGTATTATGAAAGAAGACCGCTTTTGCTTATTTATGATAACGTTTATTTTGAACGAAAATTGTGGCATGTGTTCGTAAAAAATTTAAACTTAGTTTAAGTTGTATATCACCAGATG
>WURS02050284.1:0-10985 GCA_011762765.2 Rhinocypha anisoptera | reverse complement strand
TCGGGTTTCCAACCGGGTCAGGGTGTTTGTAGGCACCGACGTTTCGACAGCGTAGTCTGCCATCGTCTTCAGGGTGACTCACCCTGTTGTTACAAAGAGTGTTGTTACAAAATATTCCTTGCAACAAAAAAATAAGACTTCCGGGCAATTTGGTTACTGAATAGAATTTTGGCCCAAATCGATGTCTCGACATAAAACAAAATTATACTTTTTCGACGAGCATATTCAATGATTAATAATTTTTTTTAATTATAATAATTATGAGAACATTAGTTTGAATATTATTCTGTCTTATTTTCGACCACGTTACACAGTATATTTCTCTACTTGTTACTACAATTAAGCGTTGTGAGTGAATACAATACGGGCGGAACCATACGTGGAACTAAATTTGAAATCTGAACACCATTAAAAATTATATATTGAAAATAAATTACCTTCCCAACATTCCATTCACGTAGTTTTTCATTATGAGACTTGTACCTTTCAAGCTTGAAAAACAATAATGAGGTCTATTTGCAATTTTCGTTCCCACTCACACGAGTACAAAGGGGTTTTTGATTTCAATATACCGCGAGGCACGAATACTTTGCCTCTTTCCGCGCTTGAATTTACAAAAAATATTTTAATGTCAAATTACGACCAAATCGGATCACGCTCCTCGAAATGTACACCCCAAAAGTTTGTAAATGCGTTTTTTCTTGATTCCGAGCAACAATTTTATTTCCAATCTCATTTCGAATTTTGTGTAAAGGAAAACCTTCCCCCCCCCCCGCTTTATTGATAAACGTACTTCATCGATTGATAAAAATTCGTAAAATGGCATAGCAAGACCAATTTTTTACCTCTTTATCCCATTCCGTGTTCCATCCCCTATGCAGTGCTCCACGGATGGAACCACCGCCCCTGCATTAGTACCGCGGTGATTTGGATGCGCTTATTGATTATGTATCCGAGTCGATGGGGCGGGTGTTATGCCCACATTCCGTCCTCGTGGAGGTACTCCCTGGCCTTTTAAAACATGAAATTAATCCAATCCAAGTGGAACAATCAATGAAAATATGTTCTTTGGGATTTTCTGCAATTTTTTTTTAATTTTTTATCTCCGATTGCAGGACATACTATAATTACGGAGAGATCGTGACGGGTCAATCCCAAGTCGAATTAAAAAAAAACCTCAGAATTCTTTGTCACCCATCATTGTTACACATTACAGCAGTCCCGCAAAAACCAAAATTTCATTGTGTAATATAGTACATTGCAAAAACAATGCTATCTTTGTTTAGCCCGGATTATAATAAATGCGACCACTATTATTTCCATTAATCTAAAGAGTATACGCTATAGATTCAGGTGGGATATGGAGGAATTTGTGGAATTTCTTAGACGAAATAATATATATATTATATACTTTGTTTATTAATAAATACCATAATATAAAATGGTCTAAGTGCGACATATACTAGTATAAATTGATTCTGCAAATCCAGCTTGCCCGGTAGTCTGCTGACGACTAACAGAAGAACGAAGATTGTTTTACAAAATTGCTATTGATACACTATTATGGATTATTCTAATTAGAATTTATAAAACATCTAGATAAAGTATTTATTCTTGATGCCGTAAGAGTGGCGTTAACTCAAGAACGTTTATCAGTTATCTCCTTAGTTAAACGGAGGTGTAAGTTGTCGATTTTAAATTTAAAATTGGTTAATTTTGATACCGTTATATGATAATAAATAATTGTATATTATACATATATATATTATACATCTATTTGATATTTTCATTATTGATACTGGGTTGGGTGAGGCAGATCTGCTCCCTTTTCCCTCAACCCAGTGCTCTCATTTACATACATAGGAATACACAAATCAAGTTATTTATCACATCAGATTATATAGGAAAATTAAGGCATTTTAACAGAGTATATGAAAATAAATTTTATTTTTGAGGCAACAAATAAATTAATTTGTATAGAAAGTTATTTATATTTATAAATATATTAGTTAAAATTTCATTTGATATATAAATATGTCCATGTTAATTACTATGCTAAAATACTTTATACACTCATGACCCTGTATATATGTTGACTCCCACGTATAGCAGTAATGTCTTTTATATTATATAGAACACCCTAATGAAACAAAGCCGACCGGGTTAGCCTGGTGGTAGCGTGCTCGCCGGCTAACCCAAAGGTCTCGGGTTCGAATCCCGCTCAGGGTATGGATGTTGTGTTTGTCCAGATGGGTTTTTCTATGTATTGAAGAGGTGCGAAATGACCACAGCCGTCGAAGCACCCTATAAACAAAAATACTATTACTACTACTACTAGTCTCATACCAATTTTCCAGATTGGTTAGCTTTAACCAAACCATGTGACCATAAAAATATTGCATAAAATATTAGTTAAAAGCTAAAAACAAATTAATTGGAATGGGAAGAGCTAAGGACGAAAACTGTAAATTGTAACATGGTAACAGGTAACGTCACTGAGGTATATTGTCATTAGCATAAGCCATATGAGGACAAAATATATAATGATGTAATTTCTAATTAATATCAATATTGTGAATGTCAAGAGTGTAAATATTATCAAATAATACCATAAATACCATATTATAGTCCATATATTTTAAAATATCAATATATATACATGATTGATATTGTGTCTAAATTGGAAATGTGTAAATATTTGTTTTTAAAACTAAATACGGAAAATATTTAACAACACAAATTAGTAGAATAGAATAATGTTCCATATATGGAGGCAATTCAAATGACTAGTCCCTCTATCCCCTAAACAGCAGATAATATATAATCTTATCAAAAATCTTCTTTGCCTATCGATCAACCGTAGACATCAAGAAAAAGCAGCGGAGTCTCAATATATTAAAAAAATATAATTTATCTAAATGAGTTCACGGATTATCTCAAAAAATATGTATATCCTACTGCCTCCTCTATCTATTTAAATGCAAGCCTCGATAGTGGAACATTTGGATCGCAACTAGGGGACGCGAAAGTTTTGGCCAACTCCTTGGCCAACAAATATTTACGCTTATCCGTTCGGCAGATTAAAAAAAAATCACAGATGTATCGTTGATTTCATTCAATTTGAAGTAGGTTTAGAAAGTACTTAAATTCAATTTTTCTGATTGCCTTAATTGAATGAACGATCAAATTTCTGCAGGGTGAGTTCATATTTCAATCGAAAGTCACGAAATATTCACCCCATTTTTTGCCTGAGAGGGAATGACAATGCCATTCCAAGGGAGTCAGTAAGGGAATCCAAGCACAAAATCTGCTTAACATTATTGGGATTTATCATTTTCAACAGCTAAGATCATGCAAATACAAATTTTATTAAAAGTCGTAATATAATTTTTAAATTCACTCTAATTATCATATTACGGAAAATTTCCGGAAAACACAAAATTTTATTTTTCATCGTGGATTACATTAGCTCAATTTGCTTCCATGTGCTTTTAATGTCATCATTTTTCGAATACTTTTTTTGAATTGGCCGTATGAATTAATGGTTGTTTTGGATATATGCCATAAGCAATTATAAAAATGGTGGAGCTATTTTCTGGCATGGTGACAATTTAGTTGGTACCTACCTTTGAAGGCATATGCCTTTAAAACACAATCTTTCAAATTGAAATGCAGAGTGAAAAATCCCAAGCAAACATAATATACCAGTATAAGACCCACGAGGAAACTCATTGGTTGGGAACATTGCAACCCTTGTTGAACTAGGAGATTGTTTCATCCACTAGGTTACCATTGATCTGGATCATTCTAATAAGGTGAGACCCGTGTGGCTCCCAGTGGACCTCTTCAAACAATTTAGTACCAGTTATTTATGAAATTACACCGTGCAGATATTTACCAATCTTCCGACTTTACTCATCCAAAAATAGTAATGTCTCAAGATATACATAATAATTCTTCGTGTTTCACTATTTATTCTATGGAAAAATTGTTCAGAATTTTTAATTCAAAACCCTCGATCCTGAGTCAAGATTGCACTCATGCGTGAGGTTTTAGAGTTAACAAGTTGATGAGCGTTCGGAGTAACGGGTGGCCTGTGCATTCAACTTAATTTAATAAACGGAGCCGGTCGTAACGGTACTCAATAAGGTTTTCTGGGAATTTAATGCCACCAAGTGGAATATATTTTAACTGAATGTATACCTTTTATTATTAAAATAATAAAAACGTTTCTTGTTTAAGGGAAAAAATCAATTTCATTTAAATATGCATAATGGTAATATGAACACAGTACATATAAAAAAACATTCATTCATTGTAAATAGGAGAAAAAGGAAAAAGTGACTTTATAAATGTCTATATTAAAAAAAGTCGATATAAGAAGAACAACGTAGTACATGACTGTATTGAAACATGCTAGTTATGAATCGACCATCAACCCAGTGATAAAGGAAAGACAACAAAGGGTATATAAGCTCAATTAAATATAATTAAAGTATACAAAATTGATGCATGACCAATTATCTATAAATACTTCATAGTAATAAACTTCTTTCAACAAACGCCACTGAAATAATAGATATTTCTCTGGTCAATTTAGAGAAACCAAAACTAAAAAATAATCCTTTTGATCAATGCTGGTATTCCTTAAGGTTTGTGGCCCACTAGGAATCAAGGTTCGCGAATCTCTATTTGACTCTTTCACTTAAAAAACTAATATAAACTTTTACAGCAAATAATGAGTCATTAACTGATATCCGACGTCATACAGTTAACTAGGTCCAACAAAACGCATACCGTTTATCTAAATGTAATGGTAAATATATGATATTGTATGACGGTATCCATATATAAATTATGGTTAATATATATAATTATGGTCATGGTCCTTATGTTCATGAAAAAGGTTGTACTTAATGCGGAAAAACTGTTTGGTTAACTGATACCTATATGCGTTTTGGATTTCCTTTAATCCTCAACGTCTGGAAAACTTATTTATAGACCTCAAATTCAATTCAACTAGCACATTTTCAAGGAACAAGAAAATTTGGTGAGCGTAATCGAATGACTAAAAAAATGCAATGGATGATAAGTGCCGCTACTTCCATTCATATGGAGGGATATATTTTTTATCTCAAAGTGGGACGAATAATTTATTTATTTTGATGCCGGTTTTGACATGGAAACTGTCAGAAGGTAACGGGGGACCAGGTGTTTCATTCGGAAATGCTGTGACGATGGAAGTGGCAAGACGGTAACGAACTTCAAAAATGTTGACACCCGGTCCCATATGTATTTTTATTTATTATTTTATATACAATAACTTTCAGTTGGCTACAATCCAGGTGGCAAGGATGAGTAAGACAAGAAAAGACAAGTAAAAATCAAATACAGTAATATATATAAATGACATTATTAAACCCTCAATTCAGCACAACAGAAATAAACAAAAATAAGCACACACTTAAATATATGAATATAAAACTTGATTACTCAAATGCTTTTATAAAAATAATTTGGCAACCCTTTTCCTGAAGCGTTTAACGTTACTAGGGAAAGACTCGAAAACTTCTCCAGGTAGTTCGGTCCAGTATTTAATTTCTCTGTTAAGGAATGACTATTTACAACTATCTCTTTTTTTCTTTATTAGCGTCATGATTCATTTGTGATCACCCCTTCCATAGTAGCAGCCACGTTGCGTTTTTGCTTTCAACCCCATTAACGCCTTCTTCCTCTTATACATTTCGAACGCTTTGCACAGCCTGTTAATTTTTCTTCTCTTCTGTAGCTTTTCCCAACCTAATTCTTTGATCATTTCTTTTAAGCTGTCCTTCCTCGTGTATTTATGAAGCACAAATCTGACCGCACTTCTCTGTATTTTTTAAATTGATTTTATTTAATTGTTACTGTTGTGGGTTCCATAGACAGGATCCATAATCTAGGATTGACCTTACCAGAGTTAGGTACACTATTTCTTTCGTCTTTCTTCTACACTTCTAAAACTTCTATTTACAAAGTTTAGGGTTTTGTAAGTCTTATTTACAATAGATTCAATGCGATAGTTCTATTTTAGATCAATCGAGAAGATATTACCTAAGTATTGACATTAATTGACTACTGGGATTACTTCATCATCCATAATGTACATATAATCAAACTTTTTTCTATTGAAGTTTAGTAGCTTGTTTTTATTACAATTGACTTTCATTTTATTTTCTTTCAACCAGTTATGCACTTGATTTAGATCTTATTGTAAAGTTACATTATAACTTTCCTTTTTTATTACCCTGTATATCAGACAGTCATCTGCGAATAGTCTAACGGTGGAGAGAATCTTATTGGGGAGGTCATTGATTAAAATTAAAAATAGTAAAGGTGCGATCACTCTTCCTTGTCGGATTCCTGAGGGGTACAGATTTTTTTCAGATAGCTTGTCACCTATTTTAACTTTTTGTGATCTGGGCCTAATGAAGGTATTTATCCAGCTAACTACTCTGGTGTCTATAACCATTTTTTTAACTTTGTCAATATATTATGTTTACTATGTCGAAGTCTATTACATTTGCGTCTACTTGATCATTACGACCATTCGCATCTACGAGATCTTGATAGTAACCCAGCAATTGCGTATCGTAAGAGTAGCTTTCCCAAAAGCCATTCTGACAAGGGCTAATCCAGTCGTTTATTTTACAGAACTTCCTAATATAATCCGTCACCATCTTTTCGAATATTTTAATATTTTACAAATAATGCTGTTTAAACAAATTGTCCGGTAATTTTCTGCAAGAATCCTGCTACCTCCTTTGTTTGTTGGAATGACAATAGATTTAGTCATTAGGAATACGTATCTCCATTGTTTATTATTATAGTATTAGCATCAAGAAATAAATATGAAAATTGATTTTTCATAGGTAAGATTTGAACCAAAAGAACCGCCAAATTAAACTCAAGCCTTTTAGGAAAAGGGAGGTGCAGGTTTTTGTGTATTAAATGTAGTTTTCAACTGAATAATAACAATGACAAAAAAGCGAACCTTGAGGATTTTTTTGATCTTGTCCAATAGCGCCAGAAATGTTTTGAACAATGCAACCTCTGTTCCATATCAGAAAGCTTAGCGTACCACTTGTATTCATAAATCCCCTAACTAGATATATGTTAAGTTTTAATTGAAAGCCTGTTTCCTGTTGTATTGTTGTACATCCCTAAAAATAAAACGCAATATAAATGAGCTGGTGCATACACCCAAGAAATTCCCTCCCTTCTATCTTCATGGTGTAAAAAAAAAAAAAAAAAATACTTATAGGCAGGAGTAAACGGACAGAAATGGGACTAAAAACATGGTGGCCTTTACTCCTCTCAAATTTTGTTGTACTTTGATTTTATTATGAAAAACCCCAACTAATTATATGGTTTTATGAAAGACTTTTTTTACGTCTTGGCTTAAATCATTTATCGTAAACAGTTTCTCTTTTGAAAGAGTTCCTTATTTACAAAGGGCCATTTCATTTATTCTTTTCATCTTCATCCAATGGCTCGTAATCCTCATGTCTAAGTAACAAAATTCTTCCACCTGGTCAATCCCTAGTTATATGTGACAGTTTCCTTCATCATAGTCCATTAATTTGGTGCTATACATAGCTTTAAAAATCTTTCTGGAAACACAATGCTTATAAGTATCATTAAAATAAATTCATAGATATTGCTCATAACACTCTTATTCTTCACACATATTGGACTGCCCGCTTATCATAGATCCTTGCTTTCCCCTTCCTCTAGTCTTTTTTTCACTTCGGATGAGAAATTTATATTATGTCAATTGACGCAAAATGCATAGGAAAATGACCTTATTTTATTTTATGATAAAAAAATTATCATATTTATTTAGATGTTTCCCAGTAAAAAGATCAACGAAGCTGTCGTAGGTGTGCCTGAGAAATGGATGTGAGAAAATACATATCATTATTAGTAAATTTATTTACTCCCTCTATTGGTTAAATGCAGATTATAATGTTTAAAATAGTTTGCAGAAAAGATTTTAACGGCTCAAGATTAATTATACCGTTACACGGCATGGAAATCTATCACGGAGGAGGAAGCAGATATGGTTCGTGAGGAACGTGCACTGATTTATCACAGGAATGCGTAGTGGAACACATAAGATATGGTTCTCCACATAGAGGAAGTGAGTGAAGGTTTCATTGGTATCATTAGGTCGAGAGTAAACCGTGCGGAAAGGCGGGCCAATTGTGGCGGAGAGAACGCTTTCAACAAAATCGGATCAAAATGCAAATGGAAGAACGACTGGAAACTCCACGGAGGAAAATATACGTCCAATGGTGCAGCCTGATTCAGCAGGATGAGTGAAGCTCTGAAGTAAGAAGGTATTGTAAGCATATTGAACGTGTTGAATGTAGGTAGCAGCAGATATCATTTTAGCCAGAGAGGTTTTGAAGTTCTTAATGCAGCCAGAATCTGAAATTTTTATTTTAAAAATTGAAAAGTTGTTTATTACGCAGTAAGGTAGGTATTTATGAAACTTCAACTAGAATACTAATATTATTAAGGAGTTAAAAGTAAAATTTTAACCGATGATTAGAAAAAATTGTTCTTCTTGATGATAATTTCCAGAAATAAATTGATGCACAATTATTGATCTATTTGGGTCACATCTTGATAAAAAGATTATGAAAATTAGGTACGTAATAATTTTCATCAGTATGGTCTCTCTAACGCTGCTGTCAGGGCGTATTTGAAGAAGAGACCAGCCTCTTGGTGTGTCCACTGAGTTGTCTGTGTTCTCTGATTCTCAATGACACAAGACAAGACGAAAACAAAAATGACTCGTTTCGGGATGGGAGGGAATAGGATAATAAGCAACGATTCCATTTCCTGTGTCCAAAAAGATATTAATTAAAAAAAAATAAAATGGCCAACTCGTCCGAAGGAAAACTTTAATCCTTGTGATACGAGGATTTTTTTTAAAGGCAGAGGAAAAACCTCACACAAACGAGACGGAGCGGGACGAGGAATATGAGGGTAAGGGGAGAAGGCACGAGGAGAACTGGGAGATTGAGGGAGAAAGCAAATTGGGTGACTACGTGAGACTAACGAAGGTGGAGCAACGACAATGGTTGAAGGGTGGGTGAAAGATCCGCGATGAAGGCGTATAACAAGGTGGGGGGGGGAGAGAGAGCGAGGAAGAGAGGGGGGAAGGAGAGGGAGGGGGAAGAGAGAGAGAAGGAGGTGGGGACCAGGGAAGAGAAGAGAGAGCGGATTCATTTGGAGAGGAATGCGTCGAATGACGGGATTGAGCTCGGCAAGCGCGTGGCAGATTGTGCGGAGGGGTGTAAAATTCGGCCCCGAATATATTATTGCTACAGTCATCATGCTTAATGCCTTCCTTCTGAAGGTAGACGAGCTTACTCTCTGTAGAAAACCCAAACGAGCAGTTTCCAACACGTGCCCTTGTTTTCGCAACTTTTATGCGACTAGTTATTTCAAACGACGCCATTACGTTTTCCTATCATTCCGGGTCGGTTCGTCCCCACTAGAGACTAATTGAAGGTTATCGAAAACGTTTGGACTTGTTCGTATCCTGCTACTTACATCGTAACATTCCGCATGTTAATTGCGACGTAAACGTGTGGATTAAAGTGAATTAAAGGAATGGGTATAAGGACAAAAAGTGAGGATATGAGAGACAAGTAGTATATGTTGAATTAAAGGAAAACTATATGTTCGTTTTTTAAGTTTTTAGAGCAGTGTTTATTTACAAGTTTACAACAATATGTTATAATATTCATGTCGGAAATAATGATATTTTAATTGTAATTGTAAATATTAAACACTATTTTCTTTGTCAAGGAGTGTTCACGGTAAAAATGACTCAATCACTGTTGTCTCTGTCATGAAATTTTTGCGGCAAGAAAGACTCAATGCATCTTTTTTTGTTTCACATTCTGAATACGTACGGCATATGCTGTCATTTCCAAGCGTTGGGTCTGTCAAATAATAATGGACACCCACTAATAGAAGAAAAGGTAAGGAGAAGTTTCAATATAACGAACATTTCAAAAAGGCATAGAGAATGATTCAGTTGGATGTAAAAATGTTTTACGGTCTGTGACTAGAATTGCAATTCATTGACTTCTTCATTGGTTCTTCCGTATTGGTTATACATGTTTAAAAACCAATCGAGAGAGAGAGAGTTGAACGATGAGTGTACTTTCTATAAGAGGGGGAGTAAAAGAAAAGATATTGAGACATTTGACCTAATTTGAATGGAGGAAAGAAATCTATAGGTAGGCCCAGGATGGTGTTTGAGGCAGAATAATGGGGAATGTAACGTTTAGGAAGTGCACTGGTGTGAAAGGTAGGAAGATTGCTTTTGGATTCCCTCTGAAAACCAATCTTTGAATTTATAACCCGTGATGATAAAGTTGATTAATATATTCATTTACTGTAGTATATTAGAAAGGTATTTAATGCATATATTTATTAAAATTGAATGTTGGCACAAAAACATTGCTCAAAATTTAATCAGTGTTAAAAATTACTCCATAGGTTGCATTTTAGAGACAAAGGAAACAGCCGATCACCATTTCTACTTTATGAATACTATTGCAGGATATAAAATGGAAGAAATGATTAAAGTAAAGGTTGTAAAGGATAATGAAAATAATTGAAAGCCATTTTCAATGTTTATATTACCTAATGTATCCATTAAACAATGATCACTTCTTTTTAATTAAAACAACCTCAAAAGCAAGATTTTCTTAATAAATATAAAAAATAAAGAAAACTTAAGTGAATTAATCAACAGTTCGTGAAAATGACTAAATAAATATATATATATATATAGGTAAATGAATATAAAGCATGTTTTTTGTTCATGTGGTAACTTAACTTTCATCATCATCAGTACTACAATCCGAAGATTGGTTGACTGCAGCCCTCCATCCTTTCCTATCTAGTGCTAGCTCTCT
>WURS02050274.1:0-10986 GCA_011762765.2 Rhinocypha anisoptera | reverse complement strand
CACCTAGTCGGGATTCGAACCCGCGACCTCCGGGTTGGCAGACGAGGACGTTACCCCGCCGCCACCGGGGTCGGCTGGAGTGCTTCTTATAACTAAACATGTGTTTCATAATATGTGAGGTATTTAGTAAATATGATTGTTCAGTTGAATATTAATTGTTAGATATAGTTTTGTAACATACATTTATTTTCTATAATTCCATGAACATTCCTTGTAAGTCACACATAAATGGTCACAGATATATTTTTACATTTTAAATATGTACATTCAATTTTACCAAGAATGGTTTTTGATTTATTAATACCTAAATGATTCTTTTCTGATTATACTCATTAATTCTGTTCCATTAAATTGTAAACTACAAAACCTACCAGTAAATATTTTTAAGGAGAAAATACAGCCAGAAAAATTAATGAAACTGTGTATTGATGACTCGTAAGGAAAAATTATGTACAAAAATGAATAATTTTTACTTTGATTAAAAATGTATGTGTGAATGTTAAAATATATGGAAAAATACTCGTTAATTAGAAAAAGTAGTGAATATACATTTTTTTATGTTATGCATTGAAATCATTGGTTTTGTTTCATTATCCTTGGGGTGTTCCCATTTTTGCACTATTATCTCAGCCAAGTGTATTATGAAACTCAATAATTTCCAGTTGACTTTAGGCAATGTCATGTGATGTTGAGTCACTACAGTGGGTGGAGCAATGCCTAATTAACCCCCTCCTGGCCCTAACTCCCCTTTACTCTCACTCACACTGGAGGAGAGGCATAGTGTTGCCAGTTTTCCTCACACCTAAGGAAGGAAATTAATATTAATCAACTTCTTCATTAGTATGTTTAACATGGACAGTTACATATAACTCCCTGTTAACAAACAAACAAGTGTGAAAAACCGAGAGAGAACCAAAACGACCAGAGCTGGCAACTACAATGGAGTGACGCTGGTAGGAGAGGGGAGCCCGGAGTGGGGGTAGCCGAGGAAAGAGAGGTTGTGCAGAAATTCTTGTGCTGGACCATTTCAATGCAGCTTGACTATATACCTCAATTATTTTTTATTATGGGACCAATACTGGAATTGAATCTTGTCTAGTATGAGACACCACAATGGGGAGGGTGTCCTGCCCTGCAGTGGGGATGTTCGAGCAAGATCTTCACTGTTGTCATCACATGAAATCCCTGCACAGATAGATGTACACTGAAGAACAAAATGCTTATGATAGGGACATAACATATTAGGATAATGTTGAGAACAGAGAAGTTCTAGAATATAAAGTTTGGGACAGAAAGGAGACAGGTATGTTGGTATTGATTGAAGAAAAGTAGTGAGGTTTAATGGTGTTACTTGTAGAGTAATTTACGTAAGAGGGGTTTTAAAGACTCCATAGGGTGTATGTAGTGTTGAATAAGATATTATGAAGGAGTTAACATAGATCAAGTGAATGAGAGATTAGAGTCTGTAGAAATAGCAGAATACCCTTAAAATCTAGTCTAGTGCATATGCTGACATGAAATCATATGAGGGAGGAAATAGGGTGTCTGATGAGTTAACAAAGTGATGAAGAGTGTTACTGTAAGAAATCAATGGATTGTGAAAGTGATGGTAGGGGAATAAGGTTAAAGATAAGGAATGATTGTGGGGAGAAATTTGTATAAGTCCTTTAAGATAGGGTTTAGTGATCATTAAAATTAGGTTGTGAATCCAGGATGCTAGAATAATGGAAGTCAGCTGTTTGCAGAAAATATATTTTGGAAGCTTCAACAGATTTTCTCGTGCTGTTAGCATCGAGTGTTACTGTTGCAAGAAAAAACTAATTTTGGATTTTTAATAGAAAAAATGAAGAATGCAGAAAATTGAGTATGTGGAAATGATAAACAGGATTTTTTTTGGATCACCAAGAAGTGACGGACATGATTTCTGGGAGAAATCATGATTCTCTTCCCAAATGTACACCAAAAAATAACTGACAGCACACAAAACTGCTGGGTGATAGTGTGGAAAAGCCAATTCCTTTGTGTGGATAATTATATTGAGATGCAAGAGTGATGAGGAGGTGGAATGGACTGCCGTACGAGTTCAATAAAAAAAACTTTCAGCATTGTAACAATAAAGTTACAGACTAAATAAATTGGTTGATAGAGACATTTTTCTTAATGGAGAAAGGGATTTCCCATACTTAATAGATTATGTTGACCATTAGTATAAGGAATTTATTGATCCTAATAAGCTGAAGACTGACTGACAAGTATATGTGATTGCAACTAATAAGAAGAACTATGTCTGCATTTCCTAGGTATTAATTTTCATTTCAAAGTGTTTGTGCAAATGTTCATAAAAGTTCCTTAGATCAGTTTTTTGATCAAGGCACTTGATGAGGTTTTTAAATGAAAAAGGTGAATATCCAGCATTTGCTCTGAAAGAGAATTTTTTTAAATGTGAAGAAGACTAATGGTAATCTTATTATATGCCACTGGTAAGGGTATATAGTGAATAAGTGCAGCAGAACAACATAAAATGGAACAAATAGTCAGAGAATAGAATTAAATACTTATTGTGCTCTTATGTAGACGGCATAGCCAAGGCAAATGAAGTATATTAGCCAACTTACTAACGTTTGACTTGTTTTATATGATTTGATAACATTTCCTTTTGTTTCCCCAAAATTCATTTAAAATATAAAACCAAAAACAGTCATTGGCTAAAACTGAGAACTGTCCAAGATCACGGACATCGAGTGGAATTTGGTATGCATTACTTTCTTCAAATGAAAAAGCATAATGCCAGTTATACTTAAATCAATCAATATATATTGATGCGGACAGAAATCCTTATATCCTTTTTCGTGATTCCGTTTTTATAAACAGGCGAAAAAAAGGATAGCTCAAATACTACCCTTAATAACTTGTAAATGAAATGAAGATATGTGTGCTACCATTTGAATAACTACAGGAGATTTTGGAAAATTAGGTGGATTAATCGAGAACAGCTAAATAAACTGGGACAATTTTACTTTTTGTCGGTTTTTAGAACCGCTATATTGCAAACAAACCTTCGATAGTAACTAGCCTAAGTTTCGTCCCTAGATTCACCAAGGAGAAGAACTTTTATAATTTACTAAGGAAGAAAGAAATAAAATGTATATTAATTTTTTAAAGTCAGTTTATGTATCCTTCATTTGCAACCGTCTAAATTTTACGCCTTCTTGATATCGCTTATGTTTTGTTATTTCAGAGCGCCAAGAAATCACGTTATGGTAAATTTTGTGGTATCGACTAAAGTTCAATATATTAGTACCTTTATCGCCTTTTAAATGTCTCGTGTTAGTAAATTTGGAATTTAACATTGTAAATTTAATGAAAATAATTCCTTCAGCCACAAAATGATGAAGCGCATATTTTTCGTTTCTGTGTCGTAATAATAGATCCTAACGTGCATTTCTTTCAGGATATACGTTCTTATTTTTCTTCAGCGTCTACAAAAGCTCGTCCATTAAGAATAAGTGATGATGACACCCCGCCGAAGAAGGCTAATGGGAACTCAGGAAAGGCTAAAAAGAAAAAGACCGTAATTATAGAATCGGATGACGAAGAAGATCCTCTTCCTACCCCCAAGAGGAAGAAGCAGTCAAACGCTCCAGGTTTTTATTATTTTAATAGATTGTATTTTAGTTATAATAGAAATACCTCTCATAAACAATCCGAGTTAGTGTTAGCATATCATTGTTTTATAAATTGGCTGTAGAAACATTGAAGACAATATTGAAGAATATTATGAAAGCGAGGACTGGGAAAGAAAAGAACAGGTATTGGAAACGGAATGAGGGGAAGCAGGAAGTACATAGAGCTTTAAGCTTTGTTGTTTAACTCTTTGGTTTCATTAATTGTGGTTATAGAGGAAAGTGGGATAGGTTTTTGTATTGGGTGGGCTGAGCGTCATGATGAATGTAGCAATGTTTAGTTGCACTACCGCATCAGCTGCGTAGGTACGGATTAATAACAAAAGTTTCCGTTAGGGCATACGTTTTCAGATCGAAGTGCTTTTGTCTTGGTGACAAAGTTCCAATCACCATTCTTCGCTGATTACACAAGAATCATAGGATTTATAATAATACTAATCTATGCTGAGGCCTTCGCCTCAATTATCTACGTAGGGGTTTTTGGGAAATCAAAAACTTATTGTTAAAGCGAAGACTATTTTTATTTCAATCTAAGCGATCAAGGTCTTTCTGTGGAATCTTCCAATTTCCCTCGCTTTTTCGTTAATGGAACATTTTGACAAACTTTTGGTGACTCACTGCTCTTTTGCAATTTGTGGTCGTTTCATCCTACTGGTAACCATAATGATTAACGTAATTACGCGTCAATTGATGAGCCGTAATAGAAAATGCAGATTTCCAAGGTATTCGGAAAAAAATTTAAGGTTTAGACATAATAATGTTGTGAATAATTATCCTTTATTTCCACATATTTTCTTATTCCCTTAATATTGTTTGAATCTCTAGTCCTATCCTCTCTCCTCAGTTGCCTAACTTTTTCTTTATGTCCCAGTCATCATTGCCTTTTTCCTTTATTCCATTTACTCCTTTTTCTTTCTTATTCCCATCCCACACCAAACTACCCTTTGCTCTCCAGGACTTCCCAAAGAATCATTTCTATTCCTCTCAGCCCTGGTTAATTATGCCATATCATCCCCATCAACTGATCCTCCTCCCTCAAGACCCAAGTATGTAAACCATATGTTACACTCCATGAAATAAAATTTCATATTTGTTTATATCTGTCCATCCACTCAAAAGTCTCAGTAAATGCTTCTTTAGAATAAATACAATAAAATATTATTATTATGTAAATAAACCATATAGTTTCTTTTATTTATGGTAGAGGTATTTTTAGGCAGTTGATTAGTAAAGGAGAACTTGTTGAAATTATTTTGGAGTTTGATTCCTATTGAAATAATGTGTGACAACTCTTCTATATATACTAAGTATATGATGAAGATGTGACAACTATATAAATGTTTCACCTCACCACTAGTATAGTAGTAGTGGCTCAGTTGGTTGACAGTTTTGTGCTGAGTGGATGCTCCTGGGAGTTAAATACAGCCATTACTTTCCCACCCTAAGCTATGCTATTTTCTGGGTGCTATATTTCACGTAGAGAACGAAAGCAGGTCTCCTTCCCTGATGATTTCCTCTTTGCCCCTTTTTAATTATATTTTGTTTTTCACAAACTATAGCTTTCAATCAAATTAGAAACAATTAACAATTTCCACAAAAACAAACTTTTCCTTTAATCACAACTAGTTTCGCTACACTAATGTCAAGTGTCAAGTAGGTTGGCACTACACTAATGTCAAGTGAACTCAAGCCTAGAATATACAAATATATGTTGGGGAATGCTTGTGTGTTACATATGTTTGTATAATCTAAGCTTGAGCTCACTTGATAATGGTGTAGTGCACCAAAACTAGTCGCGATTAAAGGAGAAGTTTGTTTTTGTGGAAATTGCAAATTGTGTTATTTGATTATGGATCGTTTCCACCATATCACACCTGACTCTATAGCAATTATAGTTTTCAACCCTAAGGTTGGATTATTATGTGAGGATAGGAAGCTTACCTAACTAGCACAAAGCACAATAACATGTGAAAAGTCACACTCAGGGTGATAAGGGGGCCATTTCCATACTGCTCCTTTTCTTGTGCTGCCTCTGGTTCCCCATGAAGATCTGGTACCCAAATAAATCCCTCAGCTTGGTTTAAGTTTGTGGTGTTACTGGGACATAGATCTTCATCCCCCATTCAGTAGTCAAGCGATATACCCACTAAACTACCATGACTTTAACCACCTCTGATAGTAAACAATGTTTTCCTGGATCTGTTGCTTATTATGAATCCCTTAAATTCTTCAAATATGAAAAATGATTCTGAACAACATAAAGATAAGTGGCAAAAAAGAATTTACAAGATAATTAATTAACCTCTGTCATCTTTGCTGCATTTGGCAGATAAACTATTCCATTTCACCTTGCCTTATAACCTTTAAAACTGTTTCATCTCTTTACCAGATAACAAAAAACAGTCAACAAAGACTACATCTCCAAAGTTAAAACCAGTAAACATAAGTGATGTGTTTGGTAGTAAACCGGTTCAAAGGACTGACTCAAAACAAAAGAATAAGGTAATTGTTGTTAATTAATGAGGTAATAAGGTAATCTGTTGATTTAGAGAGTATCATTATATTTGTTTGATGTGTATGGTTAAAGTGTCGTAAAACTAATATTTTAAGTTGAGTTTTCAGGTAAAAGGCGGAGGACCTTTATTTTTGTCTTCTAAGTCAAAATATACATATATAGGAACAACACTCTTTTGTTGGGTCTTAGTTATGCCCATAAAAGAGTTACCATTTTGCCAAAAATCTTGGTGTTAGTGTAAAAATAGGAGATAGCAAGACAATATTGATTCAAGGGGTGTTGTTTTACGTTTCCAACTCTTTACTTGATAAACAAAATGCTTGCTATCTTAGTTTGCCCATTACACCTTAGGGGTGAGGTTGATGGAATACCTATTGGATATTGCTTCTAAATTATTACAAAATTTGCATCATAAGTACTGAAAAAAAAAGATAAAATTACAAGTAATACCTTCAAAGTGGCTATTTCATTCACATTTGTCTATACTCCTTCATGTGTTAGATTTTTATTGCAAATAATATCACTTCATTTCCATTATATACAAGAAAGTTGTATTTTTATAGAAGATATAATCATTCTTGGGATACAGACTTCAAAGATGAAATTGGCCTATTTATTGTTGAAAAGGCAAGATAATTTTAAAGAGTTGAAATTAAAAGAATGCCTTTTTAATACTAGTTTTTAATTATAATTATTGTTTATCAATCTGTATATTTTATTGTAGCAGCTATCCAATATATCCTTTCACCTGGCATTCCCATCTAACATTTTAACGCTTTAACATTTTCCATCACCTGTCTCATTTACCATTTACCTTTAGTATGTTCCTGCTAGAGTTCTTTCTAATCCCGTCTTTGATAAACAATCATACCTCATGTTTTATTATTTTCCCTCTTCTTTTGTAAACTTCCTTTTTCACTGGATATTCGAAGTACTTTTCCATTGGTTATTTGACCAATCCTTTTAATATAAAGCAGGCTGGCGTAGCACTACATTTCCATTGCTGTCATTCTTCTCTTTGAAGTTGTTTTTATCCCTATCCTTACAGTAGCAAACTATATGTACATATGTTTTAATGGACTACTTCCTTAATTTCAAGAGATTATTTTTACAGTTAACAGTTTCTTCTGTACGAGTTCCTTCTTTGCTTGGGCTATTCTGTTCATTATCTCCTTGCATCTTCATTGGAAATTCTTGTATTACCTGTATCCATATTTCACACCTATTTTCCTTACTCTGACTGCAGACCATTACTTTCATTTATTCTATTTTAACTAGAGGCTGTATTTCCTAATTCCTTTTACATCCTGGCTAATACCCACATTATATCTTTATCTTTTTCTGCCAGTACAATGACATCTGCAAACCTCAGCATGGTAATTAATTCTCCATCTATTTTAATAGCCCCCTTTATCTTATTTTCATTCATTTTAATGCTTCCTTTCCAAACTCATTGAAGTGAATGTGCTAGTGAGTATCCCTGTACAGTATCTCTGCTGTCTACTCTTATTATAGGGGACATGTGGGGGATCTTATGTTCTTGTTGCAAATCTGATATCTTTTAGAATATGAAGTTTGATGTTCCATTCTAAACTGCCAAAATTATGTAAAAAGACTCATTAAAAATTAATATAATAAGAATTTTAGAAGCTTATTGACAAAGTGACTATTTCATTTATTGCTGGTGTGACCTCTTATGTATACCAGGTCATATAATAATATTATTTTTTGTGTTGGATGGTATTAAAGCAATGGTAGCATGCCAATACAAGAAAGTGTGTATATAACTTATGGTACAGCAGATCTTAAATTAAATACAAGATGACTTACATTCTCCAATGCATGAGACCTTAACACATGTTTTCAATGTAAGGGATATTATATACATGGAAGTTATGTCCCATGACAAAAGAACTTGGTTGTGGAATGTTCATTACAGACCTGACATTATTTGCCCAATTATGCATGAAGGATATAGTGTACCCTAGCCATCATTTACTTTTCTTCTAGGATTCTTCACATCCTGGTAGAACTTCAAAGGGTGAGGATGCCAAAGGAGTGAAATCTTCAACTACCAAAGTTGTGGTGCTCAGTGAGTCCTCAAGTGAGGAGGACGTTCCCCCAGTTTCCCGAGGGATAACTTCAAAGCAGGTGGGATAATCTTTTATGTCATAGAGTTATAATAATATCGTAGGTAGAGCGAGTTTTGGTTTCTGCACATATGTGCAATCATTGGTCATGTGACTTGTGGCAAGATGACGTTTTAGTTATGGTTACACTTTTTGTTTATTTAACTATATTAAGAGTTCCGTAGGAGTGAAATGCCAAGTGAGTAATCTTTTAAGATTTATTTCTTAATGATTTAATCCTAATCCAGGACGATGACATAGGATTAAAATTGAATTTTAATTTTTTTGTGTTTTTTTTGTCTTTGTTTGTTTTTATAATATTGGTGCCATGAACTTGAGTAAGATTTTGCTGTCACATTGTTTTCTTAAGTTCTGAGATAACTTTTTGATTGGAAAATTTGTGATTTGCCAGTTGGTATATGAAATCCTGTGCTCCTTAAATTTTGAATTTGCGATTAAAGGGTACAGCAATAAATGTATAATGATGAAGGTAATACCTGTTTCGGTAGGCTTTTGATGAGTCTCAGGTTAGGTTTTCCCGCTAATATTAACTTAATCCCTCTTCAAATCTGCTTAATTGTAGAATGTCTTTTTTATTGAACTGATGTTAATTGTGTACCTATTTATTGTTATTATTACGATTGAAGTGTATATCAAGGCCCCCCTACATGTATAATAAATTAATTCACTTAGTCTCAAAAAAAATTTTGTTTAACTTATTTCTTCACCTTTATGTTGCTGTGGAATATAACATAAACTACTGACTGGTTGGAAATCGTTTGAGTTTGTATTATAAATTTGCTCAGTTACAGTTTTTGTATTTGATGTTTCCAAGTTAAATCCAAGAAGTATCATTTTCCTGCTTCCATTGTCGAATAAGAAGTATTTTTTTTATATCCTGAACTTTTCTTTTGAATGTAAAATATATTTAAAGTCTGTGAATGTCATAAAATTAGTTAAATACCATAAAGCGTAAACAGCTTGGCACGTGGTATGGAATTTATAGAGGTGTGAAAGCATTGCATAAATCAGGGAAACATAAAATTTTCAAATGGAAGATTTTTATCCTATATTCATTTCAAATTTTAAAGCAATAAAATCTCCTTTTTGCACATTTTAAGGCACAAATGAGAATATTTAAAATAAACCACATAATGCATACACTTTTTAGGAACAGGAAACAATTATTATTTGATTTTTTAAAAGATTAGTGTTTTGAAGCGAGTGATGGTTTTTTAATAACTATTATATTTCCACAAAAGATTGCATCTTCGTGGAATTCACATCTTTTGTGGAAATATAATAGTTATTAAAAAACCATCACTCTATCATAGAATTCCACCAAGTGGCGGCCTCCACAGTGAACTTTGTTTTGTAGTGAGTTTTTCCCTGTTGTCGATTTCACAGGGAAGTGAAGTGAAAGGAAGGAAGGAAATTCGTCACCCATGAAAGAAATTCTTTTGGTACAGCCATTGAGAAAAGAGTCATACCGTTCCCCCGTCCTGTTGACAGATCTTTTTAGAATAAACAATAATATTTTCAATGCTTAATATATATATTTTCACAAACAAGTTTAATGGAGCATGACAAGATTCGACAATTAGCGTCATCATCTGGCCATCAAATCATCACAACCATCAGACCAGCTGATGAAAATTATCATTGAAACCGGTCATTCTCTGTTAAATTTGTTTGTGGAAAAATACTAAGCAATAAAAATAACATCGTTTATAATGGAATTCCAACAAGTGCCTCTTCAGTGACACTTTAAATTTTTTATATCCAATCCTCTACCCTTCTACCTCCATACAGCTTCTTTTTTCCCTCCGCTGGTTCCCGTCTGTATTTTTTTTTAGCAGGCAGTATTTTCATGTTTTAATGGAGTCAAAATTCATATCTTAGCATTTTTTTACTAAGGAGGATCTGATGGCTATGGTCATTTAGAATTAATCTCTTCAAATCATGGAAAAACCTATTTGCACGATACCCATGTATGAGGCAGAACCTGAACCCACCACCTTTGCGTTAGCTGGCAGGTGTACTATCATCTAGGTTAACCTGTTGGGTGTCAAATACTGTCATGGAACACCTTTCAGTGATAACATTAATGTCTCATATCAGAATGCATTGTAACTTAATATAAGAATTATGTAGAGCTGTGCTTACTAATTTTTATCATGATAAGGAATAGCTAGGCTACCATCGCTAGGGAGCGGTGGTAGCATAGTGGTAGCGTACTGGACTACAGAACTGGAGGTCCAGAAGTCGCCGGTTCGAGCCCCGGTGACGACTAAGATTTTCTCGTCTCGAAAATTCACCAATTTTCGGGAAAAGTACCTACAACTTCAAAACATGCAACCGGAAGGCAGCAGTTTCACCAGTAGGCACTGATGGTGCAGATCAAGAGGATCGGCCCTGCATCAACTGTCATAGCTGTGGGCGAGAGTGAAGTTCACAGAATCGGCTGCAGTACTGTGATGTGGAAGGCGAAGGGAAACTACCACATTAAATATTTCCCTAGAAAATGCAGCCCTGCATTCACATATATGATGTGATGGCATTCCTCCCGGTAAAATATTCCAGAGGTAAAATAGTCCCCCAATCGGATCTCCGGGTGGGGACTACTGGGAGGGGTACATCAGTCAAAAAGGATAAGTGC
>WURS02050254.1:0-10987 GCA_011762765.2 Rhinocypha anisoptera | reverse complement strand
GCGCGCCCGAAACGGGGACGCTATCGGGAGGGGGGGGGGCGCAAAAACTGTATTCTCCGTCGACCACCGATTCCTCTTTCGGCAGTTTGACGTGGAAACGACGCCGTGAATCGAAGCGGGAGGAGTATCCGAACGCGAGGCGAGCGCACTCGGAGAGATGATCATTGATCATTTGTGGCGGGGATTAAACTGTGACGTGCAGAAGTGAACGCTTTGGAAGAACACTCGTTAGGGAAGCAGTGGAAGACGATTATAGGGGGCCGAAAGTCACGGGGATCACCTCAACTTGGATACCCGAGAGACAAAAGGTATTGCCGTTGATAATGATACGCATGGCAACCCTCCTTCCGTCGCCTCTCCCACCACCTCTGTAAAGTGACGTCATTCCCTCGTGTTATTCCAAAAAGCAATGCCTTTTACCCCATCCGATTGTTTTTTTTAACCCCCTCAATCGCGCTTCCTCAACACCTTGCTTCCGTTATCTTTAAGCCCTATTCGTTTTCCGCATTTTAGTGGTCCACTATGCCCCTCTTTATTTTCATCCACGCATGATTGTCTCTGTCTCTCGCCCTGCCTAACTGCCCTACCCGAAGGAATTCGGCATTTTCCTAGGACGCAGGACTCCCTCACGCCTCTCAACAAACGTTACCTCGACAGTCCTTTCGCGAACCTAGCGATGTTTTTACCATTCCGCGTCGACAACCTATGTTGCTGTTCTCTCTTAAAAATCATGCGTCCACTCTATTCGTCCATTAGGGTGTATCACACTTAAAAACGCATCGTTCGCCTCTATATTTATTCCATATCATGCCATTTCAGGAATATCAATGGCGTCCAATTTTAACGTAGATTTTAACAATAGGCCCCGTCCGCAGGTAGAACGCCCGAGTAATTTGTTTTTCAGGGAATATCTGCACAATGGCACCTTTCAGACGAACGAAAACATATCTCAGCCCATCCCACCACCGAATCATAATTTTTCCCACGTCCCCCAGGCGTCTGTTAATTATCACGTTCCCTTTCACGTCAACTATAATAATAATAATCCTCCCCCTCGATTATTTCTGAATCAACCGTCCGAGATCACGAATCCGAATTGTTTTCGTTTCCCAAATTACTCACAATTGAATACCCAGGTACCCCATCCCAACGCCTCCAACCCTTACTGTCTGTCTATAGTGCAGCCTCCATTTCCGTTTTCAAATGTCTCAGCCTCCGCTGCCCAAAGGCAACAAGTGCCCAGGGACCGCCTTCGCAAGCGAAAATTATTCCGAGTGAAATCTTCTTCCTCCTCCACGTCATTAGTCCCTTATAGGCCATCCGGCGACGTGCCAGTCAATGTAAATCCACCTTCAAATGATGCTGTTCCGCGGGATTTGTTTCGCATCCCTTTTCAACCGCGGATGACGCAACCCGGCCCGGTTTTACCTCAGTCGTTCACGCGACAAAACTCCTCCGATCCACAAAATTCTCTCTCCGTATGGCCCGTGTCAAACTTCCCCGACATCGCGCACCCACGCATCCAGATGCACCATGCGAATGTCAATCCTTCAAACGCAGCAAACAGGTCCACCGCTGTGTCTCTTAATCAAACCACTGAGTGTCCTCCAAACCAATGGGAATTCGTTCCAGGTTTGGGATTTCGCCCACGTTATTCATCAAACGCCCACCACCCACCGTTTCCCCAAGCCAGGCATATCCCACCTTACAATCCTTCGCGTTTGGCGTCAGTGAGACCTAATGTCATGGACTACGCGAGTGTGCAACATATTCAATCTTCAAATAGGTGCGGTGGTGATTCGTCATTCCCTGTATCAACAAGTATGTCACTTAATACTATTGGATCCCAAAGTCAACTTCCTTCGACTTATGGTTCCAGTTACGCTGGCCTTCACGATTTTTCCTTATCCTCTCCTTGCACCACCCAGGATGTACGATCGGGTGCCCATGACGAAAGCACCAGTGGTCCCCTTGTCAGTTCTGACCATTCCTCTGCTGCAGCACAACTTCCGATGCAAACTATGACTTTTAGAAACCAACGTTCAAGACGTTCTAGTGCGCGCTCTTCTCAGCACAAGACACCCACTCAGATTCACACGACCTCGTCAGATAACTCTTCGTCGAAGCATGGCCCGGCCCCTCCTGCTACTTTGACCAAGAAACGTAACATCTCCAAATTCAGGCCACCAGCAGTTTCTTTGGCGACAGATCTGCCCCGTCCACTGTCGTCTCACCCATCTCAAATCAACCCACCCTGTCCCATTGAGTCCAACCATGCTGCCGCCCCGTCACGTGCGAGAAAATCCAGTAGCCACAGCTCCATCGTTTCGGTTAAACAGTATCCTGGAACTAACAGTGGACAAAGGCAATCCATGAAAGTTACTAGCAGTCACTCGCATTGTGTTGACGCACCTAATTTCTACAGCAATACTTCGGACGTTGCATCAGTATCTGAATACCCATCCTCGGCCCATTATTCTGTTTCATCTCCACAAAGCGTGAACATGGTACAGAAATGTCAGCACCAGACCATATCCTGTCGTTCATATTCATCCGTTCCCTGCGCTGGTAACTACTACAGTACACCTAGATGTGACTACTATGTTGCTGCAGTGACAACTACACATCTATCTACAATGTCAGTGAACAGGTATAGTGATAGCTCATCATATCCATCAACAACTTTTCCCATAAATGGTCAATCCATGTTCACTACAGTGGCGAAGACGATTGTTGAACCCCCAGTACCTTTATCGAGCATCAATTTTAAAAATCATTTCCCTTTGCCAGAAGATTTCCTCCGCAATTCCAAAGCAGCGCATACCCTTGCAACAAATACATCTAGAAGGATAATGACTTTGCCGCTTCAGTCAGTAGGTAAGCACATAACTCGTCCAACTACCTTGGTTCCTTCCGTATCCTCTGTGGACGTATGTCATAAAGTACAACCCTTTACGGCTAACACTGCTCCTTTTGTCCGACTTCACGGTCCATCGAGGGTTTCTGTTGAGCAAGACCTTTTGCCTTTGTTCACCACATCTTCGTCACAGAATTCATCATTTGTCAACTGCCAAAAAACGTCTTACTCAGCTGTAGTGTATTCCACAACTCATTCAGAATTAATTAATTCATCGACACAAAGTTTTGCATGTTTGCCTAATAGTTTAACCAATTCGTCATTTGCAAACCCTGGTATGAACACAAGTACTGTCGCACTACACAACTTCTCTCCGATATTGTCAAGTAGTACGAATGAAAATCTTCATCATAAGCAATACAGAAACCCGGCTACAGACATAGATCAATCAAAACCTGATTATAACTCTGGAAAAAGATATTTGTTGAAAGATGATGGCAGTACTAAAAGTTCATATAAATGTTCCCAAGCACACGCTACCAAATATCCTAGTTTGCTAGGTGAAGAGGTTACCAAAGTTCCTGTAACTCGTCAACATATTTCTAAACATGAACCAATTGTTACTCCATGCTTCATTGTTTCCAGAGGTACAAATCTTATTAATTCTCAGCCTTCCAACGATAACTCACCACGAGCCACTGGAAATCTACAAAAGGTTTCCAATCTACGAAGACCATCAGCTGTCGATTTGAATTCAGTCAGATCAACTTCCTTCACTGAAGACGGAGCAATTAACAAGAACGAACTTACATTTTCTCCGCGAACTGGTGGCCGTTCTTCCCGCTATTCATCAGATGTAGGAATTCATTCCATATCAAAAGTAACTGCCAATGCGACAACGATACTTTCCGAAGCTTTAAGAACCTCAAACTCCGCGTCCCATTTCAGACGGAAAAGCACTGGAAAATATCATATAGATGAAAATGCTGATAGAGGAGTGGGTTCCAATAATGAGCCATCTGCTTCATCAATGCTAGGTTCATTACGAGATCCAAGTATTTCAGACAGACGTCATCATGATAAACTCTCTAGACATTTTGAATTAGATTATAACTCCACCGGAAAAGCTAAAAAAAATATTTATCGAGGTCAAACTAACGGTGAGCTAGCAATAAACTTGACCAGAGACCAAACTCTCTCAACTCCCGTGAAAATGAAGGGCGGTATGCATCCCGATTCGTTTAAAACAATGAGAAATCTGTCAGTCACGCTTCCAATCAAAGCATCTGAAAATTCACTTCCTCATAAAAATTCTTCTCTAAACGGGAGAGAAGCTATTGTAACCTTTTCGCCTGTGTTGACCCCTAGAGATCAATATCGGATCAATCCTCAAATGACGGAAGCACGGTATTCCAACCCTTTAGAAGCTTTGCGGGTGTTTTCTGAATACGGTAATAATGCTTTTATGGGAAGCAATTCATCAAGTCGAACACCTAACGTTACGAATAGTACTTGTTTCTCCTCCGCTGAACATCCGTTTTCTTCGAAGAATACTGCCAATCAATCAGACATTACAGGGCAAAATAATACCTCGAGGGTGCGTCATGTAGACTGCGGAATTCCTCCCCCGTCCCGAATATCTCATTCTAATAGTCCGATGAGTCTCGTTCCAAATGTCAGCCCTGTCTCTCCCCCCTACCCACCCTACCTGCCCCCGACGACTGAATACTTTTCCATGTGCTCTGTAAACTTGAACCAATCACATTCAAATGAAATTTGTTTGCCCAAATCACCACATGTTAAACTCAGCACCGATACGTTGGGAATCCCTTCTTCACGTTCGGGGATGACAAAGTCACACGACGGACGGGATATTCCTGCCCATCGTTCTCATTCCCATCAAAATCCTCGGAAGATTGAAACTTATCCGAACAAAATCAAAATAGAAATTCCCGACCAGGCGACATCGAATTTCGTTACTAAAGCACGTTTCACCCCAATACCTCGAATTAGAAGGCGGGATAACAGTAACACTACAGGTTCTGGGGTCTCAAGTTTGGCTGAAAATTGTGAGAATGTTGGCATGAGTTTACAATCTTCGTCTTCATGCCATGCGCCGTCCTCTGCACAAAATCAATTCGTGAAAAATATTTCGGCCAAGAAAATAGCTTTTTCCACATCAGAGACAGTTTCCTATCAGGATTCAGTAAAGTTAACAAGTACCAATTCTGGTAATGGTTATCCAATGGTGAACTTCACTGATGAAAATAGAATCAATGCCCATCAACACGGGAATCCGGTTTCCAAAGACAATGCGTCACTATCCACTTCACTCATCGTGGCCACAAGATCAACGCGCGCTGCTGAACTCATGACATCAGAGTCACCATTTTCCCCCTATCAGACTCTTAACTCTAAATCAATGATTCGTACCAGTTCCAGAATATTAAGAATAAAGAATGTTGCTATAGAAAAATCTTCAAATAATCTTCCCTCAGTGGGTATGGGAAACGAAACTACTAGTGCAGCTCATATAAACTCTTTGAGAACAGGGGAACAAACAGAAAGGCCAGGGAATGAATCCGTGCTTCACAATGAGAGATCACCCTTAATTTTAAATTTGAAATCAGAAGTCATTTCACCTCCATACCAGTTAAATATAACTACTCCTATGACCACCAATAATTTGCTTTATTCCACCGCTGAATCTGTCAAAAAAACTCACAATCATGAGACTTCAGATTATGATTTTCCTGCTACTTTTAAAAGGGAAGTTCAATCAAGTTCCCCGAACCACTATGAAAGCTCTCCAGCCGACATCAATCAATCAGGACATGAAGATGATTTACCTCCCTTGGTTTACACAATGCCTTCAAGAAGCCAGTATCTTTCATCCCAGAAAATTCCTTCAAATACACCACCAGAAAATTCGTTTTTCCGTTCTTGCGATAAACTTTCTTCCGAGTTTAACCATAATTTATCAGTAAATCTCAGCCCATTTCAGGCTGAAAAAGCGTTACCCAATGTTGAATCAGCTTTTCAATCCACCGTTTATCACAGGATCCCCAAAAGTGAAGTCTTGGAAGAATTGAAAGAAACTGAATGTCCGAGACCTGTTGATTCTTCTTCCAGCCTGTATTATTCAAATTCTAACCCCAATAACCAATCCAACGGTAATCATTTTATTGAAGAAACCTCGAGACCTTCTAATTGCACTGAAACTGCATCGAATCCTTTACATCACCCTCAGTGTCCATATAATTCGACTTTGACTTCATCATCAAAGTCGCTTAAGCCATCTCTTGAAATCCCACCATCTACATTAGCTCAAGCACCTAATCCGAAAGCAGCCAGCAATTCGATCGAACTTCCTTCATTTCAGGAGACTTACAGTTCACATTCATTCCTTAATTCCACTTACTCACAAAATAAGTATACTTCGAGTCATGGTTTTCACTCTTCAAACATTGAATTATCCGGGAACGACATTAAGAAACGTCATTATTCTCGCAGGCAGGATGAAGAGGGACCTGTAGATTTGAAAGTATTTTCTAATGAGGTTTCAAATAATAATCGATTTTCGCAGGCGTCGCGTGACATGTATCGCTTGCCTTCCATTAATAGTTTGATGCAGGCCGGAGCGATCCCTTTTATCGATCATAGTTCAACCTCTGACAATAAATCAGATCAATCTAATTGCATTTATTCTCAGAACACTTCTTCATCACACTTGCTTCCTCCAAGAAAATGCCCATCCGTTCATCCGCATGAAAAGTACTCCACTATATTCGAGAATATAACACCAGTTGCGTCTCCTGCAGGAAGTACTTCTCCTCCTTATTCCTATGACACGATTTTGGATCTGACTTCTAACAAAAAATTGTCGAGTATGGAAGTCGCCAAAGGTACTTCCAACTCGGAACCAATCGCGCCTGACCATTCATTCGAATTTTCAAATTCAGTGGAAGCCTCCGGCCTCAGAAACTATCAGCAAATGATAAACGGTCAGAGCGCATTGAGAAATATATCAAGTCCGTTCCAAACAAAAAGTGTTTACGAAAATTTCCCCTCGAATAAAAGACAAGTTACCACGATGCTGCCGTGCACGAATTCACATTTATATTCCGGTAGCTCAGCTCCTTCTATTCAGATGAACGACCTGAAAAATGAGCCGCCATCAAAAAGCAACATATCTCAAATGATTTCTAATTCAGGTACGAACTCATATCACCCATTATCTGCCGACTCATCATCTGAAGCTCCCTTATCTACTGAAAATATTTCAAAACAAGAATACTGTTCGCAGGAATTCGACTCGCCCATTCTAAAGGAATCGGATTCGCCGTTTCTCGTTGATCAATTTCAATTAATCTGCGTCGACCCTAAATCATATTTTCCCTCAACGAATTCCAATAGATCCCATCCCAACAAAACTACATCATCATCATTTCAAGAAGTCTCTGCTGATGATGAGAGTTCGCGTTATCATCTGCAACAGCCGGTCACCGATTCCTCGCACTCGTCATATCAGCAGAGGAGGAGGGTATCTTCCATCGCTTCACTATACCCTCCCGTGGTCTCACCCAAATCAGCGACCTCTCTATTCGTCCCGTCTCCAAATGAAATAGACGAATTCCCAACCATTGAGCCACCCGAATGTCCTATTTCATCACCAATAACACCAATCCCTCCAAAAGCCGATAACTGTCCATTCCCATCGCCTCTCATATCTCCAGTTTCGTCTCCGGAAAACTGGTGGGACACATACAGTAGAAATGTTACAACTTTACAGGTACCTCAGGCCGTCTCCCTGGAAGAGAATTTGTGTGAATCCATTGTTTGTCGCGGGAACACGTTTGAACCACAATACATCCCACCCTCGCCATCCGACGTGTCTCCGATCCAACGATCCATATCGGTCAAATCCGCCAAAGATTTCATATCGGATCTTGATGCTCAACCGATCTATTCACCCTCTCCTCTTGCTAACAAGAGTTCACCGGTATTTGATTGCGCTGAGGTGTCTCAACATCAACTGCCAAGCTCCTCAAGGAAATCAACTCCTTCCCCTCATCGCCCCGTTAAAATACAGAAGCTCATACCATCTCCATCCAGCTTCCCATGGCCGGCATCCTCTCCCAATGAGTAAGAACCGAGGTCACAAGATTTGTTTCCGCTATTGTTTTCATTCTATCACCTGTGAAACTCGTTTTTTTTTCGACAAATTTCCGACAAGAATTTCTCTGAAGATTTATCGATGTCTTTATGGCAGTGCGCCCGGTATAAATTGTCATGTTGTGGACCTCTATCCGCGTTCTTGATCTTTTTCTTCTCAATCACTCTAGTTGACCACCTGACAACCGAGAACCCTGAAAAGGATCATAAGTGTTTCTGCGAGCACGCCAAATATCTGTAACGTTAATTGGATTCGGTTTTATTTTTTAATGATTTGTAGTCAAACCTTATATTTATCAATAACAAATTAAGATTTTAACTTAATTAAATAAAGATCGAATTCAAACAATTAGGGAGTAATCATGAATGATATTTTATTTTGTAAACAACAATTTAAATGCATTTCTGCGGTGTTCTCAGTACTTTTTATAAGCGCTAAGAGTTTGTTTCACACTGTTCCATTTTAAGAAGCCGCTAAGAAGCTTAATTACGGGCTACATATATTTTTTTCAACTATGGCATCGTCCTATATAATTGGTAAAAATTTTATCTGTAAAACATTATGTTACATCTTTATCTTCCTAAAATTTCAATGAGTGCCTAATTACGACCACATATCTCTTAAATCACATTTAGTCTCCAATTTGTATTACATTAAATATCCAGTCGCTTAACAGAGCACCACTTGGTATGCGTAACTCGGTAAATCTTAATATTTGAATTTGTGATACTGTATTCTCTATCTTAGTTTTCTTGTCACAACTGAATTGTAGCTATAAATTGTAAGGAATCCTTTGGTAAAGTATCATAAAGCCAAAATTTTGCCCCTTTCCGACCTTGACTTACTTATGAACTTTTAAAAAGTGTACATTTTCCATTTGTGTAATGACACATTTTCCATTTGTACTTCGTGACAAACGAATATACACTGTTCGATAATTTATTGTCAAAGAGAGAAAAAAAAAACAATTATTATTTCAGAGTAAAAGACATGAAAAATTCTAATGAGATTAGCCTGATGTATGCTAAAGGCTAGAGGTTTTCATTATGAATTCAATTATGAGATTGTCACTATTCCTTCCTTTTATATCCAACCAAAAAGATTTGTATACAATTGATGATGGTGAACAAGTGATCAACCACTGCACTCAAAGAGCAATGGTGCTAGACCAAGCGGTAATTTCCTTATCGTCTTCGTATTCTTTCTACACACCATCATCCAAAATCTGTGTTAGTTTTCTTATTACCTTTCTTATTAGTTTCAAACATTACGATTTTTTACCTCTGTGCAATCTACCTTTAATTACTCCTAAAAACAGATTTCAATCGGAGTACGAGAAATACGTAGCTCCATTCAGCTTATATGTTGAAAGTAATAATAGTATGGCCCTATTCATTTTGTTGGACATGGAAGAAACAGACTCGCTTTACATCATTAAAGTAGGGCTACAATCCTAGCCATAAAAGGCATGGAAATTACATTCAAAACCTTTGTAGATCACATTGTTAAACACTCATGTATTTTCCGTTATAACTATTCCTCAGACAGGACCACAACATATTCCGAAATACAAATTTTCACGTGTACTCATTTTCGAAAATGTTTCGCTTTATGGTAGTCCTCACAAGCATGTTTTTCAATCACAGTACATCGTCTCTTTGTCCGATAAATTTCATTTTCCGTTGCAATACATCAGTGAGTGGGTACATATGAGTTTCTGAAAAAATAATGGGTTTCAAACTTCCGCATTATACAAAAACGTTGATTTCCGTCACGACCTTTTTTGTCATCAAATGTGTTCCATGCAATATACACAGATTATAGATAGCATGTCAGGTTATCAATGCCGACTGCGTAAGATAATTATTCAGTGGTTGCTTTAAATGTTTCATAATATTGAGTGTCGTGTTTTCTGTGATTGCAGTAAAAAGGTACATGTTATAAATGTTTCGATGTATCGAAGTAAGCAGAGTACGCACTGGTTGTCCTTTCGTGTGGCGTGTCGCTATTGTCTCATGTCGTCTCGTCTTCGTAATTGGCGAATATTCGTGAAAGTGTCTGTAATTTGAACGTCTGTCATTAGAGATTAATAAAAATTAGTACGTAGAGCATAGAGTTCACGGAGGGCATGATTATCATTTACCTTAGAATATTTGAACGGACTAAGAGTCATAGGCGTGCTCCCTTTCCAGTCACGAGTCACTTCATTCGGTCAGACATATCATTCAAAATGTTGATACTCGAATTGTTACAGTACAGGGAAGCTAAAACCCTGGACCCCTATCAGGAATAGACACTTTACCGATTCCTTCGGTCACTTTCTCAATCCCTCTCGTCCTCCTGCGTCTTCAACGTCAACATCTTTGCCCGCTGTTGTCTAACACTTTCCCTCCTCGGTATCACCTTCCGCCCGACCCCCTCTCGCATGGTTCTTCCCAACGCTCAAGTCCACCGAGCTGCTTTTATTTCTTCACGCCCCTCCTGCAACCAAGGAACCAACCAAACCCCCCCCCCCCCCCTCACTACCATACACCGCAGGAAACTCCTGCGCCTCTCCGCTACACCTTACTCCTCTCTCCCCTTCCCTATCTCCCTTCCCCTCTCTTCTCCTCTCCTACCTTACCACCCCACCATACCTCAACCATCCCCACTCCTTCCCCTCCCCTCTCTCGGGACGTCCCCTACTCTCCCCTGCCCCCCGTCAGGCGATCTCTCCCCCTCCTCCCGATTCCGCCATACCCCCTCTCCCTGTTCTCCTCCGTCCCCCCGCCCCTCGACCGTCCTCCCCCACCTTTCTCTCTCCCCACACCCCGTATCCTCTGCCACGCTGTCGGCAGAAGAGTGTGGCGCTGGGTAGCAGAGAGCGGCTCTAAGGCCGGCGCTCTCTGGTGCGGAGGGCGTGAGGGTGAAGGCGAGGGAGAGGAGGAGGGCCAGGGACGGGGGGGAGGGGTGTA
>WURS02050244.1:0-10987 GCA_011762765.2 Rhinocypha anisoptera | reverse complement strand
GGGGCATTTGAAATTCAACAGACGATCTGGATTTCGGGGATGTATTTAAATGAAGCGACGTTCGCTCCGCGAAAAATTTCCCTCTTGAGAGGGAGCGCGCCCGGAATTCCTTCGGGATTTTTCAGGAATCCCGAAGGAATTTCTTTGTTTTTCCGTGAGAATCCCGCCTTCGCGTCTGAAAAAAACTGAGAATAAGTGAACGGCGATGAAAGATAGGAACAGACGGACCATTAGCGACTTGAACGGTGAGTCGCAGAAAATTTCGCGCAGACGAATGTTCGTCTGTGACTCGACATGGCGAAGGGGTTCGACGTGAGCGGATAAAAGGGGAGAGAAAGGTCCCAAATATGAAACAAAACGATCCGAGCGAGTGACTGTGCACAGAACTCCTCCGGGAGAAAGAATTCCTCTTCTCGAGGAACCAGGAGATATTAAAGGATGTATTGGCTATACAACGCTAGTCATAAGTTACTGATTCGACACCAAGCGATTATTGTTTTTTTTGCTATATTTAAGAAGAGTATCTGAATCAAAATGATTTTAGTTTCTTATTCTTAGTACTTTCTGTATTTTTTAGGCAGATGGATTAGATATTTACATTCATTTTAAGCTTAATAGACCCTCTTTTGACTTTCATGACCAACCTAAGCACTTGAAATATCGAAAATTGTACAGCTCAAATTTTTATTCGTTTTATTTTCATTCTTTCTTTAAACTAACTGATATGTTTATAGGAAACAGTTTTATTGTTAAAATTACATATTTTATGATCATAAATGAAAAAACAAACATATTTCTTATGCCTTCCATTCTGGCTACGTCGCATTTATTCATACGTTGTCAGCACTGCGATATGAAGGTGGACGCTAACTTGTCAGATCTTTCGAATGGAAATAACAATTCGTCGTTTTAGTTATGAACAATAAAATATATTGTACTTATTATTAATTGAAAATAAATGTCAAGTGACAAGCATTACTTTTCCAGAGGACTGAGAATGAATATCAACAAAGGATATCAGAGAATCGAAATGCGTGCGACGTTACCACGTTTATGCCTTGCAATTGAAGAAAAGCGTGGAGTAGCTGTTTTATTATAAATATTTCGTGTACTATTCTCTGATTGATTGTTTTTATTGATGATATCAAATTATAACATATATATTTATTAATCTTAAATGTTTAAATGGTTTCTCATTTTTAATTATATGTTTAATTTTCCCTTAAAGTTGTAGAATCACGTCAAATCAGCCATTTCCCATAAGAGTGAATGTTAAATTTAAACTTCGATATCTTTCGAAAGATCTTCTGAATCGTTTTGAAATTTGGCAGGTTAGTCACTTATAATAAGTAGAAGATCCTACCAAAGTTTCCTCGATTTGTCATTATTTCAACTCATAGCCAATACATCCTTAAGGTCTGGAGACAAAAACAATCACGCTTCGCGTCCTATAGCTCAATACAGTCGACAATTAATGACCGATCGACTCGTTTAAATTCTTCTCGCGGTTTCAAAGGTGAAGGTCATCCGACAAACTGGTGAATGCAAAGGAACGGATGAAGATGAGCATCGCACGTATTAAGTGTTATTTACTCGGACGTTATTCCTAAGGGGAAGAATTCCTTCCAGAAATCTAGGATGGCAGTATATAAGTTTTGAAAACCCTCCTCTTTCGGAAAAATGAGCTGAAATATAGCCACCAAGGCAACGATAAACCGTGCCCGTCACATAATATGAATAGAAAGGAGGTAGAGAAAAGGATCCTCGAATAAGTTTTCGAGTATGGAGGGGATAAATTAATGCGGATGAGACGATTCACTCATGTAAGTAGTACGAAGGGCCAATGCAGTCACAGCAGGGACATATAGGAGAGGTTCTTTAACTAAATAAACATTACAAAAAGTTACAAAATTGAAAACAGGAGATGTGCAAAAGGTTATTTGAACGACGTGCGAAGTTTCAGGCGAGACATCGAACAATTTATTGATATGGAGATGGAAATTCTCCACTGTTAAAAATATACTTTTTTTATAAATATTATTTTATTTCTTCATTAGTATAGACAAATATACTTAATTTATAAAATGAAGTATATTTCCTTATTGACATCGGAAAATTGACATTTCCTTATCATCAAAATTATTATTTGAAAATATTATATATATAAAATGTATTTGAATGCTTATAGCTCAAAAATTACGTATTATAACTCAGAGGGTCAGCATAAAGTGGAGATATTTTTATATTCGGATGTGGAATACGTGATAGAGGGTGGGAGAAAAGATATTGCCCGGAGTATGAGAAGGAAAGAGGTAAGGAAGTGAACATGTATTTCACAGTAAAAGATAAAAGGGAAGATTCAGAGAGAACATGAAATCCAGAAAGGTTGTGGTCGAAGGAAGAACGGTCAGCAAAAAGAGGACATGAGAGAGAGAGAGAGAGCGAGACGAAATGAGCAATAAATTTAAAGGACACGAAGGAGATACAAGTTGGAGGGAAAATCGAACGGCTAAATATGTTTGGTTTTATATAATTCTCACAAGAACTCTATCATTTTACAATATTAATATTTATTCACGGGTAAAAGTAACCCTCTTCATGGGTTTATGTAGTTTAAAAAAACAAGAGACAAAAAGCATATATAAATAAAAAATGAAACATTTTCCTAGTAAGAATCGCATTTTACGGCCTTGCGATACAAAGTACGGCATTTATAATAGATATAATATAAGAAAATCAGTTTTGTGGTGATTACGTAATAATAATATATTCATATGCTCTTTACAAATACGATATGTTGATTTCGAGCTTAAATTTTCCAAATTATTGTACATGAAAGCAAATAGATGTTGCAGCTTGGGTGAGGGCCTACTCAGTGAATTTTATTGAATATATGTTCCCTCGTTGAATTATTGTAAGTTTCCGAGTTTATGCAGCTTACGTGTCACATACTCGTAGACCAACGCATAGGTTGCATACTAAAGTAATATCATCGGATTGAAATCACCAACGAATACCGAGCTATTAGTCGTTTTGGAAATACCGAAGCACCATGACAAAATTACTCCGCAGTTGGGACTTAATTTAACGCCTGAATACTTCTTCAAGAACATCAAATCAGTGTGTCACGAATTTGAGTATATTTGTTCCTTCAGCTTGAATTCAGCTCGAAATGTTACGTCTGCATTTGGGTCGCCGCAGCTAGATCGCATCGCATTCGTGGCTGACGTCCCATCATGGAAAAGCCATTTCGTCTCATGGAGGAGATGAAATTCCATTCATTTCCCCGCGTAACTACAAACACCGACCCAATTACATGCTCCTTTGCGTTTTCACTCTGTCTGAGGAGCCCCGAAACGGACCTTAAATATCGCCAGAAGAATTAAATTCAAAGGGAAAAGGAGAAGCATAATTGAAAATTTCCCATCGTGACACCGCGGCCGACCGAATAAATTGCAGTCATCTGCGTCTTCGCCTCTTACCCCGTTACGATATCGAAAACTGCCGCGGAAAATGACGGGAGAAAAGCTGGGGATAATAGTTTTGGTGTGTAATGAGTTCTTACTCCCAAAAATATTCTTTTATGCGTAATGTCTTTACATTACGATGAAGTGAATAATGGATGACATTATTTGCTCAACCATTACGGCCGACAAAATCTCTGGGAGAATACTTTCGTCTCGAAAATTTCGCTGTGCCTCTTGCGGATGGAATATTCTGGGACGCGCTTATTGGAAATTAAAAAAAAAACAACCAAGCCCACTCAAGAACGAGTTCTTCCATCGGCAGTAACCCCACCGAGGGTAAATAAACTAACGGGTGTACGAAGGGAGGTGGGGGGGAAGGAGTTTCTGGCAGACACCGTCAAAACAAATTTAATCCGGAAAAATTGTGGCTTTTGGACGAATGCAAAGAAATTGGGGAGGTCAAAAAGGAGGAGGGTTCTTTAACGCTCCATTTATTCCTCCAGGAAGGGCGGATGCGGGAGATGGGTGCCGCCGTTCCAGGCAGAATGGTCCCACCACCCGATTCCAGTCACGTCTCGGTCAGAAGGCGCCCCCCGCCGACCCTCACCGTGAACTGGGAAGCCGCAGGGGGGAACCGGGCGCAGATATCGACGGCCATCGGAATCATTTCCCCCGTGCCGCGGGAGGGCTGCGTGAAGGAACACCGCACACACGGGAACAACGCATCTGCAATAGTACCCCCGCCCTCTCTCCTTTCACCCGGCCAGACCTTCTCTCTCCCCCTTTCCCGGGTGAATCAGGGGGAAAGGAATCGCCACATCTACCCCCGCCATCCGATTAGACCGGAGAATTAACTAGACCCGTGCTAAAAAGGTCTTATAATTCCGAAGTTGGGAAACGGATTGGAATGGCATTAAATAAAAGTCGCCCTGGAGTTGGAAAAAGTAGTGAAGTCACTTGGCTCAGTATAACTCGTGCGGGAGTATAAACGACATAGAAAGAATAGTTATCTTGGAAGACTAATAGCAACTTGAATAATAATAGCCAACATGAAGGTAATTTTTAAACATATATTAATTCTGAGAAAAAGGAATAACGTACTCCGTATTTTTCGACTAATATTTTTAATCTGGTACGACTAGTTTCCACGCTACAGCGTCATCTTCAGGTCTGATCTGACCAGCAGATGATGCCGTAGCGTTGAAACTAGTCGTAACAGATTAAAAATCTTAGTGGAAAAATACGTAGTATGTTATTCCTGTTTCTCAGAAATGAATTTCCACATAGTTATGCCTGAAACAATAGAATATATATTAATTCCTTTAAGTAATGTAAACTGTTCGTGATTTTCTATACAATAATACATGATTCTCTCTGGTGGTCAAACCTCCTGATTAGTTATGAAGATGAAAACATTTGATTTTTCCGCATGAAAATATTTTATTAATAATTACGACCTTGGTTTCGATTTGTAAAGTTATCTTCAGGTTAGTCAAGCCTCCTGATTAGTTGACAACCATAATTTTTATTTTCCATTCCTCTCTGCTGTTTCCCATCCTTTTTGTTTCCCTGAAACTTTTTTTCCTCCAACATCTTTCATGATTTGCATAAAATATTCTGTTCTAAGTCTTCCCCTGATCCTTTTGCTTTCCAATTTAAACACATCATCATCACTAGTACTTCAATCCGAAGATTGGTCAACTGCATCCCTCCATCCTTTCCTATCTAGTGCTAGTTCTCTTGCCCCTTGGCAAGTCTTCTCTCAAACGTCTCTGACAATTTGCCTTGCATTTTCGTCCTTCGGTCTTCCCCGCGGGGCCCTACCCTCTATTTTTCCTTCTGTTATACTCTTCACGAACCCATTATGCATCAGGGTGTGTCCTATCCACCTTATTCTTCTTTTCCTTATAGTACTCCACATTGACAGTGAAATTTCGGTACTGTCACGAGACACGCACTACATACATAATCTTAATGCATTAGAAAGTATGAAAAGGGCTAGTGAAACATTAATAGGCAAAAACAAATTATTGTAAGGAAGATGGAAATGCACCGATTCAATATAGAAAAGGATTTTCTGGAATTTGAATCCGGGTCTTTACATTGCCAAACGAACGCCTGTCAGTTACGCCACGGAGAACTCTTACTGAGGTGGTGGTTCATGGACCCCACTCAACCACCGTACTTCCTTCGCCATGAAAATTCGATTTCCATCTTTGTATTCCTTTCCTCCCGGGCTGAAGGAAGTAAAGCCGCTTTTACACGTAGCAGTGGACTGCTAACACAATCGAAACTGAAGCTAGTATCGACACTGCTAGTGACAGATAGCGTCCCGAGAGGCATCGAAGTTGCTTTCAAGCTTCTTTACGCGCTTCTAGATATTTACAAATCACAAAACCTTCTTAATTCGTCCGAACATATTGATATTTCGCTGATACATTAGTGATTATGGCTATAGTGATAGATCAGAGGCGAAGGGACGCACTTCGGTTGATATTAATAAACGAATTGCTTAGGAACGATAACATATTTTATTCTACGGACTAATGCCTGTATTGAGACGACGAAAATACAAGATTTATATAAAATAGAAAAAGGACAATAGGTACTACATATTATTCGTTTATGAATCCAAAGTAATAAAATTAATGAAGTAGGGCAAGTAATGGATCGGTTCCGCGTAGTGAAGCCTTAAAGCGCTACATTTGATAAAATTAATGTTTTATTCATAACAAAATTTTGTTGTCATTCATACAGCTACATTTTTTATTACCAACTTCTTGGAAGTAGATGAAGAAGAGTGAAAAAAGAAGTTCCGAAGAACCTATTGTCGCTGACCAAACTTCAAAAAACAACGTAACAAAATTTATGTTTCCACAACAATAATATTATAGGTATGTTACCTATAATTTCCTCTCCGTTACACTTCTATCCAGAGAAATATAAGCCAATGTTAGGCGAAACATTTAAAACAACCTGTGTCGACATGTTTCTGCTAGCGATCGTTGCTATTTTTGCGATGGGCGCACTGTGAAAACTGATGGAAATTAGAAGACGTCCTACTTCGAGGTGATAGGTCGAATCAGGTTCGACTCTGCTCGACCAAGGCCTAAATTGATCCGTAGCAGCATCGCAGTTGAGGTTCACACGTACGAGTGGCCCATATCAGTCTACTGTTATCAGTTGACTCCTACGTGTAAACGCGGATTAACATTAGTTAACGATAATTTTTACCGAATCAGGTGTGATGTGGTGGAAGAGATTCATTCTGAGAATAAAAACAGCACTTTTCCACAGAAACAGCACTTTTACACAGCTGAAACGTACGTTGTACATTAAAGTTTTATTTTTCTGTGGAAAAGTGCTGTTTTTATTCTCATTAGTCAACGAGTTGAAGAAGGACCCTGAATGGAAAATTAACAGTAACATAAAAACAGACGAAAACAGAATCCGGTGAGGAAGATGAGAATGCACCGATTCCAAAGAGAAACAATTTTTTTCAAACGGGATTTCAACTTCGATTATGGGTCGAAAGTGCTGGTCGAGCGTGCTGGTCGAACGGGCTGTAGTCGCCATTTCGTATCGGAAGGTTTGAGAATAAGTCTTGGTGGGGCAGAAAGAGACTTGAGGGTTTTAGTGCCACAAGTGCATTAGAGGTCCTCGACGGTGTGTTTTTTTTCGTGGACATTCTAAAACAACTTATATTCAAGAAAATCGCCACAATATCACTATTGTTGAAGAGGGCCTTGGATAATAATTTTTAAACAATCCCTCTGTTTAGGATTTTTCCAATTTCGTGTCCCTTTTGCTATTTATAGAATTATTTTTCAGCAATGAAATAAATGAGAGGTGTCACCGCTAATGGGGTGTTGGCAAATCAGAAAGATTCTACTTTGAAAGGGAAAGACTCAAGAATCAACGAAAGAGGGAAGACGTGAGATAAAACCCAAAAGCAAGCATTTTTTCGCTACTGTCACACGACCAGGGCTAGTCCTCCGTTAATGCGTGGTTTAGCGGTTAGTACAATTTATCGCCCTGCGGAGAACAACGCCCCGGGTACCTGGTGCCCGAAGGAAATACAGACAATGGGAGATTAAGGGGAGAGTTACAGCGTACCCCTTCTTGATCCTTACTGAGAACACCCAAATCCAAGAGAACGCCCTCCTCTCCAATGAGCCGCCGAAATCGATGCATGGCGCGGCCTCCACAGTCTTGGACGAACAAGAAATCTCCATTCTCAACGGAATTTAAGCCCTCACAATTTATGGCAGGATACGGACGTACAATATCCCTCGTGTTACCAGACCGAGCACGGCGCCTCGGTGTTACGGTGGTTTGCTCCCATTAAATTGTATTATCATGAGGCGTCGAAGTTTCGGAAATTACTTGGTGTTACCATAGGTGCTACTTAACGCTGACGCTACTTATTTTTGCCCAGTAACGATGCCTATTCACAGAGAGAAACTGTTGCTGTTGAGTAAACTGTTGAGTTTATCCACTAGTCGCGCCTAGTTTCTGATAAACCTCGTTTTTCCTAACGTAAAGTGCCTCTTCGCCTGGGGCCGAATTTTACTCAGCATATTTCCGTCAAAAGTGCAATTGTTTTCATTCTAATATCTACTTGACTAAAGATTCCAAATGCCCTATTTTTTATTTTATTTTTATTTATTTACAATCGCCCACAAACAACACAAATAGGCCAATTACAGTGAGCACTATAACAGTTTTTTAATAGCAAGGACGAAACACACATCCATGCCCTAGGTGGAGATTGAAAAATCCACCTAGTCGGGATTCGAACCCGCGAACTCCGGGTTGGCAGACGAGGACGTTACCCCCGCCGCCACAGAGGCCGGCGCACTTTTAACGTGACTTTTATACCATGACACTTATAACGTGACTTGACGTGGATTCGTAACTTATAACGTACTGCTTGTTACATTACGAGCTAGATATGAAATGTTATTTTTTTCTCGCATATTTAGAGATCAAAATAAATATGATCACAGACCCGGAGATAATAGTTAGGGTAGCTGGTGTACGAACGAATACGTACATTTTCATTTATCTTGCATGTATTTTTAAATCAAATGTTATTTAATGGACTTTGCTACCGCATGCCGTGTATTTTTTGTCATTTAAACGTTCCATGAAAGTGGTTTCCGGCAGTGTGAAGTATCGTATATCTAATGTATGCATGTGGGAATGCATGCATTCATGCCATGATGATGCACTCCTTGCCACACGCCCTTGCGGTGGTTTTCAGGGTATTACGTAGACGTACTACGTCTCGGTATGCTTTTCATTTATTTTTCCGGCTTTCTTTGAATTCACTTGAAAAACATTCCCCCTAAACCCCTTCGTTTTGTTTTCCTCCCTGCGCATGCTTAGAAATTCAATCGAAAAAAGAATCCGCAAGTGATTCGCGCGTAACATTGGATTGGTAGCACTTCGGATGGAGCGAATCCTGTCGAAATCAGCGGAGATCACGAACCATACACTGAAATGCACATAACGCCCTTCACCCCAGTCATATGGACGCTCGTGGTAGGGTATCACACCGATTTAAGAATCCGGCGACAGAATCTAAAGCTTATCTCCCTCTGAGAAAAAGGAATAACGTACTACGTATTTTTCCACTAAGAATTTTAATCTGTTACGACTAAATTCAATGCTACGACGTCATATTCAGGTACCTGAAGATGACGCCGTGGCGTTGAAAAAAGTCGTACCAGATTAAAAATCTTAGTGGAAAAATACGTAGTACGTTATTCCTTTCTCTCCGAAATGGATTTTCATATAGTTATGCCTGAAAATATAGAACTTATCTCCCACTTTTAATACGACGCGTGTGTCGCTTTGGAATTTCCACGTCGTTAAACTGCTTGCACTCCAAAGGAAGCCGAGAATGTTAGCGGCAATTCAGCGTGGGTTAACCGATATTTCCTTCGACACAAATAGCAGACATTCAACCGCGGGAATCAAGAGCAGGAATCAACAATAGGAATAATTACTGGCACGTATTACTTAATTGGTATTGATACTTAATTACCAGTGAGAGAGCGGCAATGAGAGAGCGAAGAATTACAGCAATGCTTTAAGAGCCCAACCTAACTGAAGCAAGGACGACAAAGCTGGATTTAATTTATTTGAAAAAATTAGAAAGTGAATTTAGCTAAGATATTCATAGTACCACGGGGGGTTACGTTCGTGACCTAGAGGTTGGAAAAACATTAAGTCTATGGAAAATTACGTTTAATTTTCCACCAAACAGTAAACATTTGAGAAAATTTATTTAAGATAGAATTATTTTGCAATTGTATGAAGACAGAAATATTCCCTTCCACTCTTCGATAATGATCTCTCGTACAATAGTCGACATCCTTGTTAAAAAAGTTAAACTAAGGTTCGCTTCATCCCATGTTGAAATTCTGGAAGTAAATCCGCTCGATTTATCTCGCTCTAATATTGTTTAAGAACTAACAGCCAAGGATAAGGTTTAATTTCCAATATAAACAATTTGTGCATCAGATTGCAATAAACATGTGTGCATCACACAGTACATTATCTACGAACATGTCTAATAGTGAATAAATCATCTGAAATGTTGACGTGACACAATCTTAAGTGGCCGGTTTAAACCGCGCATGTGCAAGGGTAATGCCCGCGATTGAGAAAGGCAGAACTCAAAAAGTGGGCCCTGGATAATCTAAGGGCCGCGGTGGACAAGACCACAATTGAAAAGGGAAACCTGAATTGAATTTCAATCAATCGCCCGTGGCCCAACGTGTAGGTAGGTGCAGACCGCTTTGACTACAGATCTAAAGCAAGAGAGTAGATACCCAAACTAATGGGACCCAATCCTGCAGAAAAAATTCGAAAGTAATCACTTAATGAGAACTAACGTTAATTCTGAGGAGCAGTCTCGGGCGTTACTTGGTGGATATCGTTCATAGTCAGACAACTAGGGAAATGAGACGCACTTGGAAATTTCCACTTTTTTTCCAGGCACCAATTATTTTTTCCCACCGCCATGATTTCATAGCAAAACATCACCAGGCATCCTAGTCCTCCAAACACTAATCCTATGAATACAGCGTCTATTACGTGAAAAACAAAAAGAAATAGCTCTCCAAAAACCAGCAATTTACATTTTATCACGTAACAGCCAAAGAGAAACGGAAAAAAATATATGATAACATCATTTCAACCACTCCTCACAGTGTGACGCAATGACTCGAAGAATTCTTTTTTCGCGTCGTAGGTCACATTCAAGACGCGCGGATAAGACCCCTATTCGGGGCAGACTGCACCTAATTTTTTGTCAAACTTACGTTAACATTGATCATTCTAAGTCGTTATATTGTACTCAACTGCTTACTCTATTACGTCAAATCGTAGGCTAAAGTATAATTTAAATTCATCGTGTAAATTTGAGGAAGATTACTTTATTTATTTCGTTCAAAGACAGCACAACGCCAATTATATTGAACATATAACAAAGGAAAAACAAAATAGTA
>WURS02050233.1:0-10987 GCA_011762765.2 Rhinocypha anisoptera | reverse complement strand
TAAATGTTCATATATGTACATTATGTACACGCAGACATCTTGTGTCACACTTGATTTTTACTTCCTCCGCAACCGCGACCACCAGCTCTAACCTTCCTCCTTTTCCGCCCCTCCTGCCCCAAATGGAGGTCTCCGCAGGAAAGCGCGTGGAAGACGGTATATGTCTTGGTTTGTTTATGAGTGGAAACGGATGGAAAATAAATAAAAAGCGACGCACGTTGCCTCTTTTCCAGTTTTATCCCCATCGTAGTTTAGTTTGAAAAATAATTTCTTCCCCCTGCAAGATTCTTGGTCCCCTTTTAGTTTTAAAAAATAAAATTTCTTCCGAGATAAACCCTGGTGTGAACACATTTGACCGCGCGAGAGTAATTCAGTTGGAACGCTGGGAAATGGAACCGGAAAAATCTTCTGGGCTCGATGGAAAAGTAAACGATTCAGCACTTTCTCCATTTATTTTTTATTTTGTCAGTCGAGGAAGTTTTTAGCATACGGAAATGTTATCGCGTTTCATTCTGTAATTGTGGTAGTGAGGTGTGTGGTGCAGACATGAGTAAGCATTAGTGAATGCGGGTTAGTTCAAATGATTTCCCTAATTTAACATCTTGACAGAGACGGAGCCCGGGTATCTTAGGCACCTACGCTAAGATGTTTATATAGTGACCAAGGTATAATATTTGCAACAACTGCAATATTATTGGTCCGGAATACACCAATATATTTTCAAATACCATCTCCGCAGTCAAAACCGTATTATAATGCCACTTCCTTAATTCGCCATTCCGCTCCATGCTTTTGTTTTGACTTTCTTTTGATTGAATTTTTTCCTGATGGAACTTTAGTTCCATTTTCTGCCTTTTATGCTAGAAATTCACGAAAAAAAGTATTATAGGACAGAGAACTTGATATTTAAGGTGTTTTTGGTTTGTAATATTTTATAACATTTTCAAAAGTTTTTTAATCCCATGTAAAACATGTGAATCTGATGTAAATGTAATATCTAAACTTTCATTGCTATTTATTCGTTTTTTAGGTTGGTTTGATGATCTCTGCATTATCTGGATCTTATTTCGCGTTCTTTGATTATAAGACAACCGTTCGCTAGCTGCTGTGCTGGCGTTTATAGGTCAAGATGTCGACAAATGATTTTTTCCGTTATTATGTACATAGGCCTATTTGGGCGTTGGGATCTGGCTGACCGGGATTCTGAAACTAATTCCTTAATTTGTACTTCGGAAAGTTATCCAGAATGCATTCAGCGTCCTCATACGCAATGGAGAATTTAGGGGGTTAATTAGTTTATACTGGACATTTTCCATGGTCACTAATGTTGGTTTATAACCTCCATGAAAATTACAGATAATTATAACTTTTTGTAGTTTATTTACTGAGAGTTTTGGGTTATTGGATTGACTTCCTCGCCGAAGGTATGACGCTCAAATGTGGTTGACAGTCATGGGCCCTCACAAATAAACACAAAGTGTGCAAAATTTTGGGATCCACTTCTTGTGAAAAAGAAAACAGTGCTAGATAAATCAACTTATCTCCAGGTGTACCTTTGTCTCACGAATATTTACGACATTCGGGTATTACTGACACAGTGATGTTTATGCTTGATATTTCTCCCCGGTTCGGAAATGAGATGATTGTAAAGTCACCGGCCGCGAAGAAATGTTCCTTCTCGGGGAATGTCGGGTGGAGCTACAACTACCTACCACCCCTCCCGGCCTTAACTCCCCTTCTTTACTCTCTCTCTCTCTCATACACACACACACACCGGAGGAGAGGCAAACAGTGTTGCCGGTTTCCTCACACGGGCCCAGGGAAATTAACATAACATATTATTATTAATAAACTTATTCGTTGGCATGTTTAACGTGGAATTTTAAATATAACTCACTATGTTAACAAACAAACATAAGCGCGCAAAACCGAGAGAGAAAACCAAAACGTCAAGAGCTGGCAACTACGATGGCGTGACGTTGGTAGGGGAGGCACGGAAAGGGGAAGGAAGGAGCCACCGGAGTGGGGGTAACCGAGGACAGAGAGAGGGGGTGCGCAGAAATTTTCGCGCATGACCATTTCACCTTGCATGCACCTCAGTGCATGAAATACAAAAGGTTTATTTCCAGTGGTTTCGTACAATATATTTTGATTCATTAGTTTTTATCGAGGGTGCTACACCACAGCCGTTCTTTTATATTCAAATTCATTCCTTTTATTATTTTTTTTATATTTAAGCATAAAAAGTCCAATTATTAACATGATCCGTGAATCAGAATGATCAAAAGAATTCCTCTTTTCGGCTCATTCGAATTTAAAAGAAACATCGAAAAATAAGGGTGGATCCTAATAGAGAAATAGCTTAATTGATTGCGAAACAATCCCCCGAGGGGTGAAATGAATCCCATTTCAATTACACGCCAAAAATGTTATCCCTGCTTTGCCCCGATTCAGCATCCATCATCATTCCGTCAATTAATTTACAAAGTGGTGGTAGGTGGATCAGCCTGAAAAACGTACATTCGTGAAAAACGGTAAATAAAAGGAATGCGTCGTGGTATAATGACGGATTACAGAAAATTATATAATAAAAAGGTAGTGATCCCCGCAAAGAGCTTCCTAATAACATCGTTTGTCCTTAGGGGGTGATTTAGAAATTTGAATCCTCAGCGGAATACTAACCTGTATCTTGCTTTGGCATTCGAACCTTTTTAAACCAAACGCTTCCTTCTAATTGACGCCACAATCATAAGGGGCCGTGAGAGAGAATTCAATTAGCCATTTCCGATTTTGCGAAAACTCATTTTTACTCTTGTTTTATATTATCTCAGGATCAGAAGGGGGATAGGGGGGAAGGGGACGGAGCTGGATGGTGAAACGAGTTTCCCAATTAGAGCAAGAATTTATGCGAAGTTGGAGGAGAAAATTTCCTCGATAATTTTGACGGGAAGTGGGGGCAAGTCCGACGTTTCTACGCTAAAAGCCGACGAGGACTGTTTCCTCTGTGCCAACATACACAGGTCTCAGAGATTATCTCCGGGATTGGGGTTCTGTAATGCAACCTTATGGCTACGTTACCCTTCGACGGCCGGGAGTTATCACTCTTAGACTTTCGGAGCTCCGGTATAAAACCTCGGAAACCGGGTTTTTCAGGAGGCAAATTGACGGTGCGGTAATTTTAGATGCCGGGCATGTTGGAAAGAAGGTAACAGTTGGAAATGAAATTAGATTTCTTATTTCAGGACGTCATTTTATCCTATGGGTTATTCGAAGAAATAGGCTTTTCATGGAGGCCCAAGAGAGCAGGGCGCAAACCAAGGGGCATTTGAGATTATCACTCTATGTGATGATCGGTAAGTTTTCGAGAAAATCACCTTAAGACTTTAAACCGCAAATTTAAAAAGTACTAGTTATTGTATAACTTCAGCGAAGGTATGGTCAGGCTTTACTACCTGAAAACTCATTTGGCACAGCAATTGGATGACTATTCATGGGTTCCATTGGGAGATATAACTTAGTATGTAATCCGTTGAGAAGGCCTTGGGATGACCAAGGTTAAGGTGCCACTTACCATAATTACATATTTTAAATGGAATATTTTATTTTATGTTTTTGAAATAATGATTCTTTCTAAGATTAGATCCTTGAAGCTTAAAAGTTTTATTACTACAACGGGCGTTTTTAAATAGAAAGGGGATTTTTAAAACGCGTATTTTATGTCCCGCAAAAATGGATACCGGGAAAAATCTTCTCACAACAATGTTCACTTCTTAATCGGATATTATAGTTTCAATGGCTACAAGGGTCATAAAACTTTAGAGGCCTCATTTTCCAGGGCATATAACATTTTGACTGACATATAGCAACATACGGTCGTTTTATGACCAGTATCCTATCGCATGAAAGTAACCGATCCTTTATTAAAGAGGAATTGGATGCAAAGGCAGGTTAGACCTAGGCTTGCAATTAGCTCTTACAATCGCCGTTTCATTCGTATGAGTAGGATACTTTGAAAATTTATTTGTTCAAATGAAGGTACGGCATTTTAATTTATATGGGTATTGTATTGTTTAGGCGATTTTTATTTTTAACATCTTTAGTTTTTTTTAATGATATCCGTGGGTGAACATTTGTTAGCAGATGACAAAAGAGAATCCTGTAATCCATAATGACGCACTGAATGTGAAACAATGAAAAAATTCAAGCTCAACATTAAATCACTAAAAAAAATACATTTATTAATTTGAGAAATCTCGTCCATTTTTTCAGTGTCACGTGATTTTTTCCATGACAGTCGTGGAATTCGAGGAACACGGATCGGTCGCATTTCGCCGTTTAGACCCATCCCCTCCCCTGGCCCCAAGCGGCTTCCACTTTTCGCCTCGACTCCAATTTAACATGTTAAACATTTTACCTTCCCCTCAGGGGTTGCTAAACATCCAGATAACTACGTGTGTCGAAAGAATGGCTGCAGGGAATTTATCATTCAATTATCTCCAAACCGTTGCCTGGTACACACCATGTATCGCAATTTTTATACGAGCATATTATCGCGGGAATCGTTGACTTTCAGGTCCTAAAACCTTTATCAAAATTATTGGAGCTACACCTCAAGTTTAAATTGGTAATTTTCAACTTTTTAATTTCTCCTCAGTCATAGGTCCAATGATGAACGATTGTGCTCTGAATAGAAATGAAAGAGAGACTGCGATAAGGGAAAAATTATTTTTTCTGACACATAGCTGGAATGTATAAATTAAATGGAGACTCAATATTAAGTATTCAACGTTGAGGCAAGTATAAAATTAAAACGATCCTGTAAAGCATACTTGTTATGTATGTACCTATGAAATAGCTCCATTCGTATAATATGTTCCTAACCCTTTCCTTATTTCCTATTATTTGTACGTTGTATTTTCACCATTTGGCGATTATATCATATATATTTACATATACATATGTAATATATATCAACACTTCGAAAAGTTCTCCTGAAGGACGAAGGTGGTGGTGCCACCGAAAATTCTTCACCACTGTTTCTTTCTTTTTGTGTCCTGTGTTTTTGTGCGTTTCACTAGTGTTCGAACTTATATGTAATATACATATATATATATGTTTCTTCTCGACCACAGAAAGATATAGGTGATTTTTTGCATACAGAGGGATTTGGCCAATTACAAACTCCAATTCACTTTATTGCCAATGTTTCGATTTAATTATAAATCATCCTCAGGCCAACTTAGTTTTATCCATAGAGAAATGTAACCAAAGTTTCGTTCTATGCATGGGGTGCGAAAACCAGTGCAAACGGCTTTCGTACACCATGCATAGAACAAAACTTTGGTTACATTTCTCTATGGATAAAACTAAGTTGGCCTGAGGATGATTTATAATTAAATCGAAACATCGGCAATAAAATGAATTGGAATTTGTAATTGGCCAAATTCCTCGATATACAAAAAATCACCTATATATAAATAGATAAATATATACAAATATATGTATGAGTATCCTTCGATCTTCGCCTCGAAAAAAATGGTAGCGCCATCGAAATGATCGGAATCTGTTATCTGTGAGTTTATATATTTTTGTTTTTTGTGTGTTCTTCGTCGCCACCCCTGTGGCTGTCAACTACGTGTGTGTGTGTGTGTGTGTACATACATATATATATATATATATACACACAACTATAATTCTTTCATACATGCATGAGCATAAAATTTCCCTAATATTGTAGAGGTCCGTGTGGTCTACGGACAATGATTAATTTTGTATCGGCCTTATTGCCGTTTAAACATCAATACATAGGTATCACAAAGGTATGAACGGGAGGAATTCAGTGTGAGTTCTACGCAGGTATATTACGGTTTACATGAAACATAGTCTTAACCGAAAATTTGATGCAAGCATTTCAAGCAGAGATCATTGCACTATTTTCATGCCATTCACTGTCGTATTGTTTATCCCAACTAACCACAGCCAATCAGCAACAACTCCGAAGTATAGGTAGCATGTTTTATTTTTCTCTTCTGCGAGAAAAATTAGCGCTAAAATTACTTCATAAAAATTTTAACTATTCTCTTGCTGCTACTGGAGGAACGAATTTCCAGAAGAATCGATAAAAAATTCGAATGAAAAACACAAAAACACATGTTGAAATTCAACCAAAATAGATTGGGAAATCAACTGTGACTCAGCAAGAATACAAGCCGGCAAAGGTGAGACATGCTTTAATGAGGTCGAATTCACTCTCTCATATGATAAATGTTATATAATGCAATATGATAGAGCGGTAGACACAGTTTTAAAATTTTCCTGTTTGTAATAGTATTGAATTAATTATTTACTGCTAATTCATGAAATGTCTATGAAATGAAGGGTTTAAACGAGAAAATTTGCTTCGCGAGAATGATACTTTTCTTGTACAGTATTTAAGGCGAGGTTGAGCCGCTCGTCATCACTAACTATTGACGTCTCGAGCGCAACACAGTAATTTTAAGTTGGTTGATGCGGTGATTTTCCTATTAAGAGAAATGTTTCTCAGTAAAAGTATCTTTAATTGTCTTCAATGTTCAATGTTAAACCTGGGAATAAACAGTTCCACATGAATACCTAAATGGTGAATCAATACACCGACAATTTTAACGTTTTTTTTCTTTTATTTCGGGGCTATTTTTTATAACTTCTCTTGATTCATTTGATAGCCTTCAATTTTTTTCTTAATGCAATATCACAAACTGATTCCAACAGATACTGTATAATCTCACTTTCTTAATTTCGCCACAATTCAGAAGTCATTAATTTTTCATGTTTTCCATTTGATGGTGTGCTTAAGATGATGCGATATATTTTGCTCCTAAATTTGTTTTACATTTATCATTGACGTATTTTCCAATTTGTTAATTTATATAAGTTGCTTTTGTCACTCTATCTTAATGTAGGGTGATTCAATACATTCATGAATGACTATGGATTTGCTGTGATGTGGGAGTGATTTCCCGAGACTCGAATTTTCCCTGTACAAGGTATTAATTTGTTATTTCTCCGTAAAAGTATATAATTCACTCTTCTTCACTTGGCTATTGATTCAATATATTACTCCTTTGAACCAATTTTATTTTCTCGATTTCAGGATCACCCTTTCCCTGTAAATAGCAGTTTTGTCTGTGGAAGTATATGGTTTCCTTTTCTCAGATTTTATTTGATTTGCCGTGACTACTAGCTAAGGACATAATGTTGGCGAACAAGCTGATAAAGTATTTTGAAACTTTGACTCTTATTCACTCGCCGGGGAGAGTAAGTTTCTGGAAACAATGGAGTCGCTGATAAACATTTTTAAAAACCGATAAAATCAACAGCCTATACTTACATAAAAATACTTTAGTCCAGCGTATATATATAGTATAAGAAGGATTCGGAGAAATTTTAACCTCACGAAGCATTATTTCCCAAGGAAATTTGATGAAAAGCGATCAGAATGTGTCCTCGATGTCTCGCGGAGCTCTGCTCTCCCACCGGGACGAAACCCTGTGGGGGAGGGGGACGAAAGCAAAATAAAGGTTTGAAGAATTGTTTATCTTCGATGAAAAGGGAGTTGCCCTTTTGTAATTGGAAAGAGAATCGAACCAAAGGTGTTCACTATTCACGTCGCTGCGTTTGTTATCGAACACGAGTGACTTTTCGGGTGGGATGGGGGAGAAAGCGGTCTGAGGACGGACTCCATCCATAATAATGCTTCGCGGACAAGGTTTCCGTTAGGCAAATATCGCTAACGAGGTCCTAAGCACGCGTTTGTATATTTTCATACTAGGGCGTATCCACCTGCGGGCATATAGTCGTACCATACACGCCAAAATGCACTCTCCTCTTTCCCCCCACTTTGGACGGCGAACAATGGGGCTGGCTGCTTTGTCAACTGTGACACATGTACGTCTCTCAAAAAGGGTCTCCCTGTTATACAGCCGGCCGTCGTCATATTTTGTGCCCTGTACGTGTGTCATGATTGTCGGAGATATTTTCCGATGGTGCGTGAAAGACGAGTGTCGACGACGCAAGGGAACATCCGAAAATGTTAAACGAGGTAGAAGAATGTATGTGGGTGAACCGCAATAGTGACCAAGCAGTCTGTTTGAAAGTAAACTCTCTAGCATAGTCTAAAGGCGATTGCGTAGGGAATTTCGTGGGAGATACAATATTTTCAACCCAAAATTATGACTTGAGGTCTTTGCGACCGACATTAATAATTACTAAAATTTACGAAAAAAAAATTGGTCACACATTTTTCTCCTTCAAGACTGATAATTACACAGACGGCTATCGGAAACTATTTCAGTCATTAATATAAACATTTAATCTAATAGTTCAATCTAATCGTTTACCAATTTTTTATAAATGATATGTTCTGTAAAATGGGAAAAATTGCTGATAAAATTTCATAATTTTCAAATTTAAAAAAAAAAAATAGATACAGTATACATTTTATAGTGCCGGACAATCGGATTAAATGCTTGCAGTTTCGGATTCCATTTTAATTTTAAAGGAAAGGGGAGACATATCAGATACCCTTTGGTCAGTTAACACTGAAATACGAATGAACCTGCTCGCCGTAATCGCGTATCAATGATTTCTGCGACTGATGGGCTTCGAATGCAAGGAAACGACCTATCGAGAGCTCGCGTGGGGTTAATTTGTTTTAACCGGGACTGGTGACAGAAACTACACGGAGCACGTGCGTGCCTTATCGTCCGCGTGCACGTCGCTCGGAGGAAATGTGACACGGATAAGGGTGAGGGAAGGAGGGAAAAGTTGGTGTTAAAAAAAAACAATAAAAATATCAGGAATTTTTTCCTTTATTCCTACGGTCGCTGTTTTCCGGCGTCGATCCATTTGTCGCATGTCTTATTTGCTATGAAAACAGAGCCCCCCCCTGTCATCCGAACCGGACGACTAACAACATCTCTCCTTTTTATTTCGCTGCGCTCAATTTGGTCGACAGGTATGACAGAGGACGTTTTCAACTACAGTGTAACCTTACTGAGAATATTTTTTTTAGCATCAGCTTTCACCGCTTCGAATTGCCAAGGTAATGGATGATGTACTTTTTAACGATCATTGCTCATGTCTATAAATTGTTTTATATGACCATTACCCGATGATAAATGTGTAAAAATGGTATATATATATATATCCAATTTTTTTCACATTATACACATAAGATACATATGATATATAACTATATTTGTAGAAGTATACGAGAAACATAAAACACACATAAAAAAACACAAAAGAATCCTCATTTTCGGTGGTCGAGGCACACCATTTTTTTAAGGATCGATGAAGAAGAATCAAGGAAGAAGGATGTTCGTTTATATGTGTTCTTTGTTTCTCGCGTGCGTCTACAGGTACAGTTTTATTCACAAGTCGGGAGTTAATTATATTGGATGGTATGAATGTCGAGTCTTTGCCAAAATAATGTGCACCCCAAGTTAATCGGACTATATTACTAAAAGTCACCTTGCTTACATCACTCAACCGTAAAAACTTATGGGGATCGATTATGAAAGGGGAAGGAAAAATAACAATTGAGGCCTAAGGCGTGGAATTCGTCAAATAAAAGATTTATAAAGTTCTTTTCTAAATAAACAAAATTATCATATATTACAATTCTTTAACGCAAGAACTCAAATACACTAGTTGTATTGGAAAAAATATATTGTGAAAATTGCTGCAGACTTGTATGTGCTCGCCTTTACATCAGAAGGACGCTGATACTTTGTGTAGTTAAATATTCACTACCATATACAACATATATTAATCTGCAACGCCGGCGGCTTACTGCAATGGATTTTTAATGGCTTATGGAATTCCGGGGTTCAACCGCAATTCACAGCTCCAAAGAGCCAAATGTCTAACGCTTCGAGTCAGGGGAGTAAGCAGCTTCCAAGTCCGTGGGGAGCAGCTTGAGGTTTAATAGTGATTACACTATAAAAAGCAGACGTAATCTACTGCAAACCTTTATATATCCACAGGAAAATTAATTTTTATTTAATTGATCTTGCACATTTGTCAGCAGTATTTCTTAATGTATTTTAATACGACAACAAACAGAATTTTTGCTATTACGTTTTTTTAGTAGGTTCTCCAATTTTATTTATCCTTTATATATATATATATTCATATTATTTATATGCTTACAGGGTGGAACAGGGGGGAAGCAGATGTTATCCCCCCCTGCTCCACCCTGACGATGCCAGTAGTTCGGGCAATTGTAGAGGTGTCACGTCGAATTCCTTGTCTAATAAATGGGGTGATTTCTCATCGAGGAGTCGGTCGAGATCTAATGGAGGTTTTTAATTTCAAAACCGAAAATTTTGAAGGAGGAGGGGGCGTCCAAAAATATAAGAGTGGAATCGTGTTCCGCGGACCGCTTCCTATACACTGCAGCTTTGGCTTACCGAGGTGACGCAATCCACTCGTAGTGTCCTCACCTCGCGACCTGCTCTGTGTTTGCTGGGATTCGTCGATCGGGGGGAGTTTTACGAAGAGCTCCCGTATGGACGTTGCATATAGTGACGGCATTTCCCTCTTATAATAAGAGTAGTACACATGCTTGCCTTTTCGCCAGTTCTTCGAAGTGTTTCATAATTAATTATTACACTCATAGCTTTGATTGTTGATATTATTCAGCATTACTCCTTTCCTCCCCCAGCCCCATTAGGGTCGTGAAACCACTTCATTGTCCCCACAGGTAAAGGAGTTAGTCATGAGGGAAAGTATGTTGATAATTTAGAAGGAGAAGAGCTCCCGTTTGCACCTTGCGTATTGAAACGGTATTTGTAGTCGTTTTCATGCATGTTTGTAGTGAGAAGTCTAACATTGTCCAGCATGTTGTGGATGATATTCTACTATTAATTTTGCATGCGGGTTGGTTCATTCTGAGTGCAAGATGTTTCTTGACATTTGCATTTGGGAGTGAATGTGAATGTTT